>JAWQFJ010004839.1:102500-110000 GCA_034096865.1 Theodoxus fluviatilis
CAGGAGAAATTTGTCATGTCCTCTGAATGATGACTGCTCAAATAGTTTGGTTAGATATTCTGGTGTTCGGCCATCTTTTACCTTTTTCACAAGCACACACTTATTGAGCTGCAGATGCTTATGGAGAGGCAAAATGTCAAGCATTTCCATTTTCTTTTCAGTGCTGAGAGATTTATTTGGGACCATAAGCTTAGAAGCTCTTCTGTATAGTGAATTAACTCTCTTCAAATTAGCTTCACTACAGTTATCCCACAATGTTGATGCGTAATTGATGTGTGATACGATGTGGGCACTGAAAAAGATTTTGCAGGTTTCCGTGTCTACAAAGTGCCTCAGCTTTGACAGTAGAAAGAGATTGCTTGAAATCTTTTTGCACATCAGATTTATGTGTGAGTTCCAGTCTAACTGTTCGTCAATCATCACCCCAAGCACTTTGTGTTCTTTCACCTTTTCTATCGGCCCAGCATCAAGTGAGAGTGGGAGTGACAAAGGATGTAGTTGATGTTTTTGCCTTATGGTTATCACCATATACTTGGTTTTGGACGGGTTGAGGACCATATGATTTGAAAGACACCAGCAACAGAGAGAGAGAGAGAGAGAGAGAGAGAGAGAGAGAGAGAGAGAGAGAGAGAGAGAGAGAGAGAGAGAGAGAGAGAGAGAGAGAGAGAACGAACGAACGAACGAAAGGTTTATTGTTCAGGCCACCGGCCTATTACAATTGGATCCAAATTACTTAAACGAAAACAAAACGTCAGGGGTCGGGTGGGTGGGGTGGGGTGGGGTGGGGTCAAGACTTCAACAACAAGTCTTGTTGCGCGAGTAGCGAGAGCGAAAGTTCATCACTGTCCATCACGTCAGTTACCTCCTCTTGGAGCGCCAGGGCTGCTGCCGACGACGGGGTGGATGGGTACCGGTCGCTCCTTCCTCTCGCCTAGCTGGTGGAGTAGCCGCACCGAGACGGCTGTGTTGTGTAGCAGACGAGACACGTGCAGTCAAAGTGATCGGCGGCTGCAACGAAGCCTCGACGATTCCACGGTCGACACATGGATCACTTGACACGGAGGTAGCGCACTCAACCGCCTTTGCCTCTGCCACTTCCTCGCGTTGCCACTTGTCTCGGAAGGGCTGCATCACCTTGTCCACGATTTGTTGTATTCTATCGGAACGCTCTGACTCCTCTGGCGCTGCATTTTCACTGACCGCTGACGAGGCTGTGTTTTTTCTGTTGGAGGCTGATGTGTCGTCCGATGACCCACTTTCAATGCTTGCACACTTCTCAGCATGCTTTTCACGTGTGTTGCTTGGGTTTGGCGGGTATAGTGCAGTAGGCAAGGTGGACGAAGAAACTGATGGAATTTCTTGTGGACTGGACTCAGGGCACGCAGTGGAGGGACACAAACTCGACGGAGCTTGCTTACTAGCAAGGTCGGTGTTTCGGTAGATGTTGCGTCTCTGCTGGTCTCTGCGCAGCTGGGCGGGAGGTTTTCTTCTCCAGCAGTTTGTCGTTTGATTGAAGGAAGATGGCTGGCCAGCCTGGGACGTGAATCTCAGAACCACGACAGTTGCATTCCTTTCTCCAAATACTTTGAATGAGGACATGGTATCTCTCTCCAGAAGTGTGGAAAGCATGACCTCCAATGCAGCTGGAAGACCAGTTACTGGCATGTTTTACCACCTTTTCACTACAACCGGCGAAAATGTAGGAGAGGGACGTGAACGCGTCCTGCCACTGAGGTGAGCGGGGAGAGAGAGAGAGAGAGAGAGAGAGAGAGAGAGAGAGAGAGAGAGAGAGAGAGACGCACAAAGGGAAAGACAGATATATATAAATAAAAAGCATACAGAGAGAAAGACAGGAAGAAAAAGAAAGAGACGGCGAGAAAGACAGAGAGAGAAACATGCATAGAGAGAAGGACAAAAAAACAAACATGCATTGAAAAACAGGAAGAGAGAGTGAGGCGTATAGAGTTATACCAGTTCAGTTCAGTCTCTTAACCCTGAGATGGGTTGTTGAGGCACAACTGATGACTTTCGGACACTCTTCCTCCATCGATCTCTATCCTCTGTGGCCCGCTGTGAGTCAGCAAAGGTCAAGCCTGTCCACTCTTTGATGTTGTCTTCCCACCTCTTTCTCTGCCTGCCTATCCTTCTCCCACCTGGTACGGTACCTTGCAGGATGGTCTTGGCCAGCCCACTGCCTCTTGACACGTGACCGTACCACTTCAGCTTTCTGCTTTTCACGATTGAGAGCAGGTCTTCGTACTGTCCAATTGCTCTCCTGATCCTGTTGCTGACTTCCTCATTCGTGACATGGTCTTTATATGAGATGTTCAGAATCTTGCGGTAGCATCTCGTTTCCAGGGCTTGTATCCGTCTCTGTAGTTCAGATGTGAGTGTCCAAGACTCGCATGCATACAAGAATACGGAGATGGCCAGCGTGCGCATGAGCCTGATCTTTGACGCTAGAGTGATATTTCTGTCACGCCATATTGGCTTCAACTTTGCCAATGCTGCTGTTGCTTATGCTATTCTGGACAGT
The DNA here is from genome assembly GCA_034096865.1 of Theodoxus fluviatilis. NCBI lineage: Eukaryota > Metazoa > Mollusca > Gastropoda > Cycloneritida > Neritidae > Theodoxus > Theodoxus fluviatilis. Next base: position 105,037 of record JAWQFJ010004839.1, read on the forward strand.
ATCTCTGGTTTGGACCCTTCATCAGTCACGATAGATCCCAGGTATTTGAAGTTGTTCACAGCTTCCAGTTTTTGGCCCTTCACTTTGATTTCCATTTTGAAGCCCCGAGGATTGTTCGTCATCACCTTGGTCTTCTCGGCGCTGATCTCCATGCCATATGCCTGTGAGGTCTTGTCCAGGTGCTCAGGTATTTGAAGTTGTTCACAGCTTCCAGTTTTTGGCCCTTCACTTTGATTTCCATTTTGAAGCCCCGAGGATTGTTCGTCATCACCTTGGTCTTCTCGGCGCTGTTCTCCATGCCATATGCCTGTGAGGTCTTGTCCAGGTGCTCGACAAGACTAGTCAGCTCCTCTTCACTTCCTGCTAATCCATCAATGTCATCAGCAAAACGTAAGTTGGTGATCTTTCTGCCACAGATGCTGATTGATCCTTCGTGGTCTGCTAGGGCATCAGTCATTATCCTTTCGAGGAAGAGGTTGAAGAGTGTGGGGGAGAGTAGACAGCCCTGTCTGACTTCGACCGTTGTCCTGAACCATTCGCCTGTGGTACCATTGAACAGGACTGCGCTGGTCGCTCTGTCATAGAGATGTTCGACGACTTTGATGATCTTGGAGCTGATGTTGTAGCTTCTCATTGTGGCCCACAGCGCAGCATGCCAGACTCTGTCAAATGCTTTCTTAAAGTCTATAAAGACATGGTACAGATCTTGTTGGTGTTGTAGATGTTTCTCACACAGGACTCTCAGATTGAAGATCTGTTCGGTGGTGCTCCTACCTGGTCTGAAACCTGCCTGCTCTTCAGCAATGATTTTCTCTGCCTGAGGTTTTAATCTGTTCAGCAGTACTTTCAGCATGACCTTGCTGGGATGGCTGATGAGGCTGATTGTGCGGTAGTTCTGGCACATTTGCAGGTTTCCTTTCTTGGGCAATGTAATCACTAGGGACTGTGTCCACGGGGTTGGCCAAACTCCCGTCTGCCAGATCTTATTGCAGATCTTTGTGAGTGCATCGATCATTGCGTCGCCTCCTGCCTGGATGAGTTCCCCTGGAATGTTGTCAACCCCAGCTGACTTCCCTTTCTTGAGGGACTTAATCGCTGTCTCCACCTCTTCTCGAAGAATTGAGTAGTTGTCCTCCTCGGTAGTCTGAGGACAGTTCAGTACTTTATGATCTCCTTTGGTGTCATAGTTGTACAGCTCAGAGCAGTACTCAGTCCAGCGTTTCATGATTTCGCGTTCTTCTGTGAGACAAATCCCGCTCTTGTCTTGTATGGTGTTGACCCGCCCTTGTTTGGTCGCTGTAAGGTCTTTGACTATCTGTTATGCTTTCTTGGTGTTATTCTTCTGGAGGTTCTCCTCAACTGCATCACATTGCTGTTTGATCTACTCCTCCTTGGCACTTTTCATGTCCTTCTTGACCCTGTTGTTGGCCTCTCTGTATTTACCTGCTCCATCTGCTGTACCCTTATTTTTCTTCAGTTCCCTTCTCTCATCGCACATGTTCAAAATTTCTGCAGTGACCCATGGTTTCTTTGCTGGGTAGAGTTATATACAGAGACATAAACATACATGCAACAAGACATATATGTAAAGGCACATACAACAAGAGAGAAAGAGACATACAGAGAGATATACAGAAAGAGAGAGACTACATAGAGAGAAAGACAGACAGGAAGAGATATGCAGATGGAAAGACAGATAGCAACATACATAAATATAGTGAGAGAGAACGACATACAGATAGAAAGCAAGAAAAATATAAAAAGAAAAACACACACAGAAAAACACAGAAAGATACATACATAAGAGAGAAAGAGAAAGAAAGATATACAGAAATATATATTACATAGAGAGAAAGACAGAAAGAGATTTACAGATATAAATACAGAGAGAGACATATGCAAAGAGAGAGAAAGACATACAAAGAGAAAGAGAAAGAAGGATGGAGAGAGAAAACACTTGGAAAGACAGACAAAGCAAGAGACATACAGAGAGAAAAGCAGAGAGATACGTGGAGAAAGACATATAAATATAAATATGCACAGAGAGAAGGATGAGAGGAGAAAAAGAGACTGAGAGAGAAAGACAGAGAGAGAGACAGAGCAAGAGAGTCATAGACAGTCAGAAAGACATATCTAGACAGATAGGTATAGAGACAGAGACCAAGACAAAGAGTCAGAAGGAGAGAGAGAGACAGAGACAGAGAGAGACAGAGAGAGACAGAGAGAGACAGAAAGAGAGAGAAAGAGAGGCAGAGACAGACAGACAGACCGACAGACATACAGACGGGGAGAGGGAGAGAGGGAGAAAGAGAGATATAAAGAGAGAGACATACAAAGAGAGACACAAAGAGAGATACACACACAAAAAGACAGAGAGAAAGAGAGAGAGAAAGAAAAGGAGAGAGAGAGAAAGGGAGAGAGGGGGAGTGAAGGAGAGATAGAGAGATAGAGAGAGGGACAGAGAGAAAGACATAGAGAGAAAGGAAGAGGGAGAGGAGAGAGAGGGGAAGAGAGAGATAGAGAAAGAGACAGAGAGAGAGAGAGGGAGAGTGACAGAGAGGGAGAGAGAGAGAGAGAGAGAGAGGAGAGAGAGACAGATAGTGACCGAGTGAGAGAGTGAGAAAGAGACAGAAAGAGAGAGAAAGAGAGAGAGGAAGAGAGAGAGAAAGAAAGAGAGAGAAAGAGAGAGAGAGAGAAAGAGAGAGAAAAAGGAAGTGAGAGATGAGAGAGAGAGAGGGGAAGAGAGAGATAGAGAAAGAGACAGAGAGAGAGACAGAGAGTGACAGAGTGAGAGAGTGAGAGAGAGAAGGAGAGAGAGAGAGAGAGAGAGAGAGAGAGAAAGGACGAGAGAGAGGGAGAGAGAGAGGTGGGGGAGAGAGAGAAAGAGAGAGTGAGGAAGAGGGAGAGTAGAGAGAGAGGGGGAAGAGAGAGATAGAAAAAGAGACAGAGAGAGAGACAGAGAGTGACAGAGTGAAAGAGTGAGAGAGAGAGAAGGAGAGAGAGAAAGAGAGAGAGAAAGGGAGAGAGAGAGGGAGAGAGAGAGAGGAGAGACATATAGTGACCGAGTGAGAGAGAGTGAGAGAGAAAGAGAGAAAGAGAGAAAGAGAGAGAGACAAAATCTGTCTCCCTTCATACTTTGTACTATTCATTCAGAGAGGCTTATGCTTTCCCATCTCTATACTTCTTTCCTCAATCTCCCCTTCTTCCTCCTATCTTTCTTTCCCTCTTTCCTTGTAGCAATCGAATTTCGTAATCTCTAACACTCTCTCGGGGTTATCTCCCCTCTCTCTAGTTACAGTTTCGCTTGTCTCTTAAAGTATATCCCATTTCTCTGACTATTTGTTTCCTTCTCTCTCTCTCTCTCTCTTTTCTCTCTCTCTCTCTTTTCCTCCTTCTCTCTATTGTCATCTCTCTCCCTTCTCCTCTCTCTTTCTTTCTCTCTCCCTCTCTTTCTTTCTGTCTCTCTCACTCTCACCTCTCTCTTTCATCTTCTCTCCCTCTCTCTCTGTCTCTCTTCCCCTCTCTCTCTCTTTCTCTCCCCTCTCTCTCCCGTCTCTCCCTCTCTCTCCATCCTTCCCTCGCCCTCCATGCCCTCCCTCCCTACATTCACATGCTCCTCTACTTCCTCGTCTACTCTCTGCTTACCTTTTCCGCATCAAAGATGAAATGCTTGGAATACAAAATTCGCGAGTGCTAAGTGTTGGAGATCATACTAGTAGCGGTAAATTTATTTCTTTTGTAATCTTGTGGATGATTTGTGGAACGGATCGTCTGTCTGTCCTCGTTAAACTCCGTGCAATGGCGCCTGAAGAATATGGCGGGAGAGGGCAGGCCGGGCTGCAGCATAAGTCTTCCATTCCCCTCCGTCTCTCCTGGGGGCAGGGGAATAACGTCGTTGTCGTCAGGGCTTGCGGCTGGAGGACGGCTCGCCTGTACTGGCAGCGTCATTGGCCTGTTGGCATCGCGGACGATTGGCCAATCTCCCCCTGGTGAAAAAACAGCGATGGGACCTCTTTGCCAATCCGGGCACTGGCGGCGGACTCCCGTGGCGGTAATGGTGTCGATGAGGCTGTCCCCGGAGAGAGCCATCCGCTTGGCAGCGCTGGGAGCAGGCTGCGCGTTTTTCTTGCCTGTTAGCACAGTCTCCACTGTGGAATTTCTCCGCATCGCCGGCGGCAGGAGTATTAGCATCCGGGCTCTGCAAACGAGGCAATATCAGCAAAACGATTTGCAGAAATGGCGGGACGCGACGATCCCCCAGTAGGGCGGTGTGCAAAAAGCGAGGGATCGCGAGCCGTGATAGAGAGTGTTGGCGTGACGGAGGATGAGCTCCCCTGCAGCGTGCACGTCCTGCCAGCGGGGAGTGCCGCCAGGCAAAGGCGCAGTAAATACAGAACTCATCCGTCGCCCATCCGATCCACCATGTGTACTGATAACTTTAAAAATTTTGAAGCGTTTCCAGTTACGTGATGTGTTTAGGCCTTACGTCAAACCTGATCTTTGGCCGATAAATTCCGCGGCAACGACTGCTCCGGGCTGGAGGGAGGATGAGCGGACACGACTGGCGAGCCGGCGCCTCGTCCTTGCATTCAGCAGTCTTTCCTTCCGTTCATTCGTGGATTCCTAATTATAAGGAGAGGGAAACATCAATGTAATCCAACGCTGCGTAAACAACAAAAGTCGAACCCAGGGCCTCAGTACTTTTTTCGCTATGACAGCCACTGCACCCAAGTTTACAGACACACAGACACACAGACAGACAGACAGACAGACACACAGACAGACACACAGACGCACAGACAGACAGACATACACACAGACATACACTGCAAATTGTGTATATTTGTCTTATTTTATGTTTATGTAAGTGTGTCTTCTGGTGTATCTGTGTCTGTGTGTCTAATGCTCTCTGTGCATGTTTGTCTGCCGTTGTCTATGTGAATGTGTGTCTTTTATTATATGTG
>JAWQFJ010004841.1:0-11097 GCA_034096865.1 Theodoxus fluviatilis
AGCGTATTTTGATATTGCTGCCAAGCCAGTGTTGATGTTGGGATTTGTATGGTGAATGGAGTTTTGGAAGGGAAAACGAACAGTGAACCTTGTTTTCCTTCCAATACAGAAATGAACTTAGTAGAACGTTTGGGAGGATATTATATTCATCTCGATTCACACTCTACCATTGACCAATCTGCAGTGAACTTTTTAGGAAACGGACTAATGAGACAGCTCAGTTATTGTTCAATGGGAGAGTAGATGGCTATGTGAACATTTGATTGGTCGTTTGATATGAGATCGTGAATCAAGACACCCTCCAACGCTGTGATTGGTCAAGGGTAACAGGTAGACTTTTGTTGTTGTATTTAAGCCCGTGTTTTAGGATCACAGGCGTGCCCGTTGCAGCATTTTCACCACGACCCATGTGTGGAGGGCGCCCTGTCTTAGAAAGAGTTCACGTGATGAACTATCAGTGAAGGCTGATAAAGTTTCGTCCGCTGACGAAATGTGCCCCGTAAGCTATGTCAAGTGGCTGTGGGTAGACAGAAAACTCAATGGGAGACTGCCCTCATTTCTGACTGCAGGGAGAGACAACGCATAAGGTATTACGAGTCTTCGTTTTTGCAACGTTTTCCTCTCCTGAGTGAACTATCTCCTGACCACCTTGTGAGAAGAAATTGTCTTTAGAAATTTCTCCAACTCCTGAGAAAACCACCTGCGAGAAAACTCTGCCCCCCCCTCTCGCTTCGCTCCCCTCCTCGTCGTCTTGCCTGCCGTTTTGCCTGCCACGGGAAGGATTCGCCGCCTACCGTCTGCTAGCCTGCCTGACGTCGGACCACGCGTTGATGCAAGAGCCCTCCATCTCCTGGACCCAGTACAAGTCACGACCCCAGCCTCCACTACAAGAATCGAGGAATAATGGCTGCCTCCTCCCCTACTGCGAGGAAAAACTCCCGTTTCGTCGTGATTGTGAAGTGCGTCCATGAATGATCCCCAAAAACCCCCTCCCCAAATTGTGTGTGTGGAATTCCATTCATTGGAAAGCGAGCTCGCTACGGATTGGCGGAACGCCACGACAGATCTGAAATGTAAGTATAGTTTATAACTGGCTTGGCAGCCCTTTCAATTAGTTATTATCTATTCTGGGGAAGGGTTCATTACATTTTGCAATGTTTTTCAGTATCTCCATGCAGTATTATTAATTGTGTAATAATTATCACTCTTGACCAATTTGATTATTATTGATTAAAGCTGTATTTGAACTTTGATTTCGGTATCCCAGTCATCATTTACGTCCATACGTCATCCTTGTGTGAATGTTTGATTGGAAGGTGCCAAGTAGTAAAGAAGTACCCTAGACATTCAACGAGCCAAAGGAAAGATTAATAATCTTTTAATACTACTTGTAACATGAGGAAATAAAAATCATTACTGAAAAAGCCACAGTTCCTCTTTAATTTTTATTCCCTGAAAAAATGTCTAGCTACAAAGTAGTACATAATACATGAATGTGATGAAGTATAACATGAAACATCACAAAATGAATGCATGTGCAATTGGCTTTATGGTTTAGGAAAGCACTGATGCAGTTCTCTTGTTCCATTGTTGATCACAAAATCATAATTGTAGGTGAGTGAGGGCAAAGAGGCAACTCCCCCCCCCCCCCCCCCCCCCCCCCCCAGTCTTTTAACCCTTTCCGTGGTAGTCGCGAACCAGTTCGCGATAAGCATTACCGGCTGTCAGTGGTTATCGCGGACTAGTTCGCGCGCCACACCCGCTCAACTGGAGGCATTCCAGCATTGCACAAGGCCCTTCTATTTATAGCCTGATTGATCGTGAAGCAAGATAGGACCTTTGTTAACGCTCAAAAGTAGGCCGATTGCCAACAGAGGTCACATGGAAGCTGGGTGCGAGAAGAGAATGCATCGGTGCGGGCTCATAACGCACAACCTGATGTCGAGTGATCTGCCGGATGATCTGTACTTGCGCTGCCACTCTTTTCCTCCTTTGCAAGTCTTGCTTTCACTAGCTGCCGATTTCTTTGGTTACTTTTCTTTCCTTTGAAGGCATGTACAGTGTGGTACTATTATTTAGGCCTGGTAACAGCGTTAAAAGTACGAGAGAGCGCTTCCGAGTCGAATGGAAGGCAGCCATCTTGTCTCCAAGCATTTGGAGCGAATGGAGCTCTCTCATTGGTTCATTCGTGTCAGCTGACCTGAAAGGCTTGAATCTATCCCTTGCAAATGATCATATAGCTCTTTGTACACGAAGCCAAGAGCAGTTATCTCCCTTGCACTGGTTAAATGAGATTCCGCGCTTTCGATAGACACCAAACATGCGAAGGTTTGTTCAAAGTTTCTATACGTTGCCAAGGCCCAAACATTGGCATTTTATGAGCAAAAATTGTGCAACAACACTTTTGTAAGGGTGGGTCATCTGTTTTATTGATGGTTTTTGCAAAGAAAGATGCTATTTTCAAGCTCGACCTTACTAGATTGGCATTGTTGAATCATTGTAACAATGATTGTTGAGGGTTCAAAGAGTGCAAAAAACCACAAATCTCAAAATCGACCATGCAAGCCCAAATGATCAATTTTCACTGCCGTGTCTCCCCTTTAGATATTCATAAATAAATGCATGTTCATTACACAGAGGAAATGCTTGCTTTGTGGTATTTTGTGTCCAATTCTGAGCATTTTTTGTACACATTGTGTTTGTCAATGTTTAATAGTTTCTGAGCTATGTTAATTAGAAAAGCGGAGGGGTGTTTTTGAAAAAACAAGTCTGTTATAGCACCACTGGTGGACAGACAGAGCGTTTTTATGACACCACGGTAAGGGTTAACATGGCAGCAAAAAGAGAGGAGTGGTGTACAAAAATCTCACTTTGTGACAGACCTCTCTGACTGGGTCAAACCAAGTGTCTTCTTTGAGAGAAACTAACTCAATATACAGTTGAAACTCATTTTATGGCAAAATAACTATAACTGAAATTATGTTTATCCCTCCAGGTTTACTGGAGGTCCTACAGACTTTATCTGTCTGTGTGTGTGTCTGTCCCGTCTCCACGGCCTATATCTCAAAAACTACTGGACGGATTTCCTTGAGATTTTGCACACTGACTGGAAGTTAGGTCCGATTCAATATTATCAAATTTTCAGAATCGAGGTTTGAAAAGAAAGTGACTTTTTTACATTTTGGTGTTTTAATGAAAACTTTTCAACAGACTCCATTTTGCAAACTCTGTGACGTTATCATTTGACGTCGAATAAAGTGACGTCATTTGCGAGGAGATTTTCGATCCTATATGCCAGAAAAATTTCGAAACACCTGGGGAGGAATGGCGAAATTCCAACATGTGCGACGTCATCAATAACGTGACGTCATTTGCGAGGACAGTTTATAGGAGAATTAATTTAGATAGATAGATATATGTCCTCAGATGTCTTAGGCTGCGAGGCCTTTATCTGATCCCCTCCCACCCTCTCTCTCTGTCTCTCTCTCTGTCTCTCTCTCTGTATCTCTCTTTCTCTCTCTCTCTCTCTCTCTCTCTCTCTTTTACCACATTTGAATATTTTGCCTCAAGGGCTGAATGTAAGTAAGAAAGGCAATACTGCCTAATTCACTACCCTTGTAAAATAAAGTTCGTTCGTTCGTTCTGTCTGTCCTGACTTAAGCGCAACAACTTGGTACTGGTAGTCTGTTGGCTTGGCCTAATGGCAGTGAATCGATAATAAACTTGGCAGAAATAGACCTTAAGTATCCTAAAATGTACAAGACCACTCAAATTTCATGAACTATCATCCATTTTTACACAATTTACAGAGCAAAATATGAAGCGAGGGAGTTTACAGAAAAGAACGTTATAATTCCTTTACAAACACGTAGTAACGTCAGTTGCCAAATGAATGGCTCAGATGGTAAAGCGCTGGACAATTGTAACGTTAGGTCATGCGTGAACGGATTCGAATCCGCGCTGAAACTTTTTTCGAACCCGACCTGTTTTTTGTGTTTTTGTGTGTGTTTTCCCCCCCTCTTTTCTCGAGAGATTGCGGGTTTGAACCCAATTTTTTGTGTGTGCCAAAACCTGGAGGTTCAGCGCCAGCGGTTTTTATTTTTTTCAATGAAGTGGTCACTAATGCCCCGCAGACAACTATACACTTCTATAATCCTTCAAAGATGGAGAGTCTCATGTGGCTGCTATTTTATTTATTTACCTTGGGTTCAGCGTTCCGGTTGTAGGATGAGGTTTTTCATTAAGTTACCATGCAGAATACATTCAAATGTGCACAAACGATGTCTGTGGCAAAGAAACCTCTTTGACTCTTTCCTAGCGTCATTACTGTGTTAATGTTCGCAACTAGAGCATCACAATATTCAAACGTATCCAAGCGGCTAAACAATCAACATCGCAATTCAACTGTGCAAATTAATCTTCTCTGAAGAAACGGTGATGCTACCGAAACGTATACGGGGAGGGGCCGCTATTGCGGAGGGCCGCTATTGCGGGGGGCCGCTATTGCGGGATTTTTTCAACAAAAGTTCCTCAGGCAATTTTGATTCTTTTGTCCTAAAACGCATAAAAAACCATAATATTTTTGTTACTTTTTTAAAACTTTTTTTTTCTATTGCGGGGGGCCGCTATTGCGGGATTTTTTCAACAAAAGTTCCTCAGGCAATTTTGATTCTTTTGTCCTAAAACGCATAAAAAACCATAAAATGTATGTTACTTTTTTTCAACTTAGAAAAATTTTCGGGTTTTTTTCTATTCTAAGTTGAAAAAAAGTAACATACATTTTATGTTGTTTTTTTTGCGTTTTAGGACAAAAGAATCAAAATTGCCTGAGGAACTTTTGTTGAAAAAATCCCGCAATAGCGGCCCCCTGCAATAGAAAATAAAGTTAAAAAAAAACACTAAAATATTATGGTTTTTTATGCGTTTTAGGACAAAAGAATCAAAATTGCCTGAGGAACTTTTGTTGAAAAAATCCCGCAATAGCGGCCCTCCGCAATAGAGAGCCGACCCCACGTATACAATCAAAAGTTTGAGCAGCAGTCGAAAGGCAAAGATACGCTAGAAAGGGTTTTTTAGCCCCCGGTGAACCAGTCTCCGGCCATTTCCCCCCAGAAATGGCTAATGCCCTGCTTTCCCATACCTACAAAAACTAACCATAATTATGATTTTTGAGAGCCGTAAAACCAAAGACTACGTAGTACGTGTAACTATTTGGCTGCGGGACCGAATGCGAATGTCAATCACTCAATCTCAATCATTTCAATGTGGTCAAAATCACATTGTGTATCTCGAGAACCTTAATCACAAAGCCGATTCAAAGAAGAATCGTGCATCACATACCGACATATGCAAGAAGGAAGTAGGATTTGCCGTGGAGGTGATATTCATGTTCAGCAACGTTTCGAAGCACCAGAGAAAGCAAGGAAAGATGTTAATCACGTCGCATCTCGCGCCCGCCAATCTCGCTGCGAGACATCTCGCGCGACCCGCCGACTTAAAACACGCGTCCTGACCGTAGCGTGTTTTGTGCCGGAGAATGCATTTATTTGGTGAGTTTATTCTTCGCGACTTTCGTGTAATTTACATGCAGTTTTGCGCTTAGCATAGGTATTTTAGTTTCTCCTGCAACTGATTACAATCATGTTAAAATCTTTAGTGGCGGCATATCATATGATAATTATGGCACCTGAACTAGGCTGAAGTTATAAAGTTTAAAATCGTTCATGGAACGTTGTGCCCATGCTTAAAAGTCACTGTAAGTGCTTGACAGGGTTTTCGTAATTTGTCTTTGTTGTGAGAGTGGACCAGGTTTTCTTTCCTAATTGAATTGGAGTCTGTCGGGGCTGAAAAGTCTTCGAAGATGCATGGAATTTTCGGGGAGCGCGCAAATGAAAATCAACGGTCATGCTATTTACCGAAATGGCGCTAATGTCTTAGAAATGAGCACATATATCGTTATCCCCTTCTTGAATATGATATATTTAAGCTATTATAATTAAACCAGAACTATATTTGACCAAATTACGTTAGAAACAGCACATTTTGAAACACAGACATGCGGTCGCCATTTCGATCATCATCCTGGACGGAAATGGCGACCGCATCATCGCATGTCGGTGTTTCAAAATGTTGCTGTTTCTAACGTAATTTGGTCAAATATAGTTCTGGTTTCATTAGAAGAGCTTAAATATATCATCCGCTTGTGCCCTGCCGCCAGAACGACGCACTTACTAGTTCCATGAAAGAGAACCGCGTCTCCCTACGCGATTCGTAAGAGGCGAATTAATAGGGACATCGTGACTTGATTTGTGCTTACTCTAATTCTAAACCATTTTTGTGATTTACGTACTCCATTGCCTTACATAGCTTACAAAGGTTGATAAGCCGTAAAACTTCATCCATCCATCCATTCATCCATCCATGATATTGAGAGACAGAGTGAAGTGAACAAACTTTATTTTACAAGGGTAGTGATTTAGGCAGTAGTGCCTTTCCTTCAGCCCTGGAGGCAACATATTTGAGTGTAGTATGAGAGAGAGAGAGAGAGAGAGAGATGGAACAAACTTTATTTTATTTACAAGGGTAGTGATTAAGGCAGTAGTGTCTTTCCTTAAGCGCTGGAGGCAACATATTTTGAGTATAGTATGAGAAAGAGAGAGCAAACAAACTTTATTTTACAAGGGTACTGAGTGATTTAGGCAGTAGTGCCTTTCCTTCAGCCCTGGAGGCAACATTTGAGTGTAGTGTGAGAGAGAGGGAGCGCGCGAAAGATTAACTTATTGATTCTTTGTTTATTAATCAAGGCTGGAGAGAGAGAGAGGGGGGGGGGGGGGGGGAAGAAGGCAGAGGAGCAGATAAAGATGTGACATAAAATTTACAAGCAAACCGCTGAAAATGCTGAAATAAATATCAATCTGCACAAGTGAGGAGAGAGGAAGGAAAGAAGCAGAGTGGGGGACAAAAAAAAGCTCTAACTAGTCTAAGAGCCAAGCAATATGGCGGATACCTCCTGTCCAATTCTGCTGCCAGCCTGCATTCCAGTTACTTATAGGGCTGCTGCCTTGGGAGTGGAATCACAGGATTGCTTTTCTTTCTTTCCAGGGGCATCTTCCATGCATGCATGTTTGCTGAACACATGGCTTGGAGATTGACTCGATGACAGTTCTGCTTCCCAAGAGAGTGGAGAAGGTGTGGGGTGCACTTTCAGGCCAGCCATGGAGCCAGTCTTGTGCTGAATACCTCACCCTTCAAACGCAATGTATGTATGTTTAAATGCAGTGTGTGCATGTATGTTTATGCAGTGTGTGTATGTATGTTTATGCAGTGTGTGCATGTATGTTTAAATGTGGTTGTGCTTCGATGCTTTAGGTTTGCCTGCAGGCAATTTGTGTTGTTGAAGTTGAAATAATCTCACTTCAGCATTATCTGTGAAAAGTATTTTTTGGGAAATGTTAACACTTTTATGGCTGAAATATTATTTCATGGCAGTGAATGCTAATCAGTTAGACTTTTTTAAACTCCTGCCAACTGGACAGTGAGAAACCACAATTTCCATTTCTGCATTTTCTGAAGTAGTAGCTCCTGGACATGAAAAACTCTCCATTCTTATTGCATATGTTGATATGATAACTTGAAGAAACATATATAATTTAGGTTTACCTTTGCCTTCTGGTCAACCAGTAATTAGTTGGTCAGTTATCAAACATAATTTTATGTTCATTTAGAGGGGGAAAAAGAAGAGAAAAGTTGTGGTTACACTGTATCCTGACTGACCCCTTTTCTTTCTTTCTCCTGACCCTTGACCCTTAACCTTTTTCCGTCGTGTAAAAAAAAAGAGTAAGAAAGAAAAGAAAACGGTGATGATGAACTGCATGCTGTCCCATCTTCCCTGCCCTTGGAGCGCTCATAAAATCCACTAATTGATAATCTGGCCTTTTCTATTAAAAAAACACCCGTAAGTCCAGGCAGACCTACCAACACACACACACACACACACACACACACACACACACGCACGCACACACAACACACACACAAACACAACACACACACACACACAGTGTACACACACAACACAACACACACACATACACACATCCATTTTTTCATGATCTAAAATTTTTTTAGGTTTGGCAGAAAAAATAGGGTCGTAGGATTACTGTAACCATTTTATTTTTCACTAAGAGTAAGAAACGTGCTTTGAAGGAAAGATGAATTTTGATTTATGTTCAGACAAATCCACAATACATGTATACATATGACATTTTTGACTCACATGCGAAGCAAAAGTGAGTCTATGTACTCACCCGTGTCGTGCGTCCGGGCGTCCGTGAAAAACTTTAACGTTGGATTTTTCTCGGAGACTATTAAGTCTATTAACACCCAATTTGGCATGATGGTGTATGATGACAAGGCCTCAAAAAACATACATAGTGACTTGTCCTTGCTTCAAGGTCAAGGTCGCAGGGGCCATAAATGTTGTCTAAAAAACAGTCATTTTTCACATTTTCTCAATTTTCTCTGAAGTTTTTGAGATTGGATACCTGACCTATCTATGGTATATAGGGCAAAGTAACCCCTATCTTTTGATACCAGTTTGGTTGACCTTGCTTCAAGGTCAAGGTCACAGGAGCTCTTCAAAGTTGGATTGTATACATATTTTGAAGTGACCTTGACCCTGAACTATGGAAGATAACTGTTTCAAACTTAATAATTATGTGGGGCACATGTTATACTTTCATCATGAGACACATTTGGTCACATATCATCAAGGTCAAGGTCACTTTGACCCTTATGAAATGTGACCAAAATGGGGTAGTGAACCACTAAAAGTGACTATATCTCATGGTAGAAAGTGCCAATAAGCACCATTGTGCTTCCTATGTCTTGAATTAAGAGCTTTGTGTTGCATGACCTTGGATGACCTTGACCTTGGGTCAAGGTCACATGTATTTTGGTAGGAAAATGTGTAAAGCATTTCTTAGTGTATGATGTCATTGGTAGGTTTAGTTGTTTGACCTTGACCTTGAAGGTCATCTGAAGGTCAAGGTCAAGCATGTGAGTCATATGGGCTTTGCCCTTCTTGTTTTAATAACACTTGCACACACACACACACACACACACACACACACAGTGTGCCATTTCTATCAGGGCCTGTATTCACAATGGCGATTTATCGGCGATATATTTTAACCCCGATTTTATCTCTAAACTCAGATGATTCCAACTGCCTGTTCCGCTCTCCCTTGGCTGGAAACCAGTATATATAGCAAAGCGCAACCTAGGATCCTCTGACGAGCGTACCTTATCTAACCGATCAAGATAACGCGGGGCTAGGGGATAAATCGAGTGTTAAAAAGATTAATCACCGTTGTGAATACGGGCCCCAGCCGTTAAAAATGTCTGGCCTACCTCCCAACCCACTCCACCCCACTCCACCCCACTCCACCCACTCACTACTTTTTTTGTTTGTTGCCATGTTACCTACTCCCTTTTTTGACTCACATGCGAAGCAAAAGTGAGTCTATGTACTGAGCCGTGTCGTCCGTCCGTCCGGGCGTCCGTCCGTCCGGGCGTCCGGGCGTCCGTCCGTCCGTAAAAAACTTAAACGTTGGATTTTTCTCGGAGACTATTAAGTCTATCAACACCAAATGTGGCATGATGGTGTATGATGACAAGGCCTCAAAAAACATACATAGTGACTTGACCTTGCTTCAAGGTCAAGGTCACAGGAGCCATAAATGTGGTCTCAAAAACAGTCATTTTTCACATTTTCCCAATTTTCTCCCACGTTATTGAGAATGGCGACCTTAGCTACAAGTGGTATATAGGTCAAAGCAAGCCCTATCTTTTGATACCAGTTTGGTTGACCTTGCTTCAAGGTCAAGGTCACAGGAGCTCTTCAAAGTTGGATTGTATACCTATTTTGAAGTGACCTTGACCCTGAACTATGGAAGATAACTGTTTCAAACTTAATAATTATGTGGGGCACATGTTATACTTTCATCATGAGACACATTTGGTCACATATCATCAAGGTCAAGGTCACTTTGACCCTTATGAAATGTGACCAAAATGGGGTAGTGAACCACTAAAAGTGACTATATCTCATGGTAGAAAGTGCCAATAAGCACCATTGTGCTTCCTATGTCTTGAATTAACAGCTTTGTGTTGCATGACCTTGGATGACCTTGACCTTGGGTCAAGGTCACATGTATTTTGGTAGGAAAAATGTGTAAAGCATTTCTTTGTGTATGATGTCATTGGTAGGTTTAGTTGTTTGACCTTGACCTTGAAGGTCACCTGAAGGTCAAGGTCATATAAATGTCAAGGTCAAGCATGTGAGTCGTATGGGCTTTGCCCTTCTTGTCTTTTTTTCCTTTGTCCTCACAGCATTTTCTAGCTTGAAACTCAAGTGCAGCTCCAGTTTTCTGAAAAGTGTGAAGTGAACAATAGTTCCATGTAGACAATCCCCCTGTGGGTTCAGGGTTGGAATTGACCCACCACGTCTCCCCACGCGATTCGTAAGACTAGGCGAATAACTAGGGGACAATGTGACTTAATTTGCATTTACTCTAAACTGTTCTAGTGATTTTCCTGCTTAATGGCCTTACATAGCAAGGCTGATAGGCCACAAAACACTATCCATCCATCCTTCCAATTAGACAACACCAAAGTTCTGAGACCATCTTATTTAGTTTGCCATTTTTTCTTCCCACCAGTGGAGCCCCTGAGTGTTGTAGCAGGACCAGCTTTGTGGATTCAGCCAACAAGCCACAGCTGCCGGTTGTGTGGGAAGGGGAATGCACAACAAGCCCTGAGCCCCCAGATCTGCTCCAGCTTGTCAAGTAAATGTGGAGTGAACTGTTCTCACCCTGCAAGTGTCTGAGGCATTTGAAACCTATAGCAATGGCCTGGAAAAATCAGCAGGTAATTGAATGATTATAAATAGGTAGGGGCAGTCAAAATTTTATTTTTAAGTGAGAGTGTATGTTTTGTGATATTTTAAAAGAAGAACACAATACAAGCATAACACACAAAAAAGTAAGTGGATACCTTCATTAGTTCATGAGATATTGATATTTTAGTATACATGTT
>JAWQFJ010004843.1:0-17615 GCA_034096865.1 Theodoxus fluviatilis
GAATGGAATTCTCGTGGGAAGTATGCAAATGCCGATTGGGAAATCAGCCACCACAACCCAGAATCGCTCTCAGACTTTCAGAGACAACGTACGTAGAAAACTAGGTGCCGTCCTTGATGGCCTGAAGATAACTCATGACATGTTGAGACATATTGTCCGCCTGAGACTGTGTACGGTGGCCCGATTCCGGCATCAAGTCTGACTCGAACCCCGTGGGAGAGAGAGGAAAAAACGTGCTTTCCATCTCCAGATACACAGTTTGATAGTTGCTAAGTGCCGCTCGAGCTACGCTTCTGAGACCACAGAGCCGCTACACCCCTGAAGTGCCGTGTGTCCGGCCTGTGTGCCCACCCCAGACCGTGGGTCCTCGAAAGCAGTCATGTGATACAGAATAGGAGCGATAGTGACCCCTGGGGACGGATAGGGACAAGAAGAAATGGAGGCTCACGGTCACGCGTCCCATCCATAACGCTGCAAAGTGGCTTCCCAGAACCATTGCCTCCCCCGGAGGAACCGACCATCTGATTCAAAATTCGGTGGAGCGAGTCGGAGACGCGCGGCTGGCAAGCCCTGCCTCTGACTGGTGGTCCGTGTTAGGCGAGCACCCGGGCCTAGAAGTAGCAACCGGCGGTAAGCCCGATCGACTCCATCAGTGCCTAGAGGCAAGGAGAGACAGAGCACGATATGGATGAGCGCTCTCCAGCACAGCACACGTAAAGTGAGAGTAGTAGGGTTCTGACAACGTATCCGCGACCCTGTCCGCCAAAAGCTACGAAACGTAACCGGACGACAGTAGGCGATGAGTGCTCGAACTGGGCATTGCCGAGGTACTGGAATGAAGGTTGACCGGAGGAAGTCGACTGGTTGGTGGTGTATTTTCAACGAGACAGTTGAAACCAGGGCGCCTGTGCAAGTTGGACCAACGCGTTTTTGACGCGCCGTGTCTCCTGGCCAACACATGCCGGAGACGATAGCGATGTTATAAATCAACGCAATCTCGCCCAGGTCGACTCCGCAATTACTCGCAGTGCCCTCCTTGCCGGCCTCTACTGCAACGATTCGCAACTGTTCTGTGGCACATCTCTTGGACAGTAGACAAACTGATAGGGGCTAGTGAGACGGACCGAAACGGCAAGACGGGATAGACGACTTAGAGCAACCCCGGTACTCGTCGCCGACGTAACGAACGCGAATACTTCCACATGTTCCGTGGATATGCATCGAGACATGGCAGTACGCATCCCTGCTAGGTCCCGATGACGTGGGGCCAACAATCGCCAGGGGTAGGGAGCGACAAGGTGTAGCATCACAGCGCACCGTACTCTGGTGCAGAAAACCCTTCCCATCTTACAAGAAGGCATTCTCGGAACGAACGAGACTTGGTTTTTGTTTTTGTTTTCAACCAGTCGAGAGGGTCTATGTAAACCGGCGAAACCCTACCGTGTAATGTTGGTCGGCAAGCCGCCGAAAATTCATGGAGTAATTACCCCGGTGAGGCCAAGTAGGACCACCTCCTGAAACGAACCAACGTTGCTTGACCCGAGCAGTAGAAGCGACTTGCCCCCTCGTCAACCGACACCTTCCCAACCTTCGCAGGGTAGGCAAAGGGTTCTGAGGACACAAGCCAGAGAGCCTCAACGTACAGACGCGGAGGAGTCGTGAAGGAATTTTATATCCGTCCCCCAGCCCACCCTCCATAATAGCGCTGTCTGTGGAACTTGTCGACGCCACACCGCATAAGCCCGTTTGCAGGATCAAGTGTGCCCGCGTAGGAGATAAGAACGAAAGTCCGCGCGGGCAGTAAGACTGGGATCGGCACGTCTGCAAGAAAAGGCCGAATCCCCGCCGCGCCAAAACGGTTTCCGTCACCGCGGAAGAGGTCCGCCAGACATAGAAAGGTAGGAGCTTTGGTCCAACCAGCGCCAACGTCCCACCCCTCTTGAGACAACATGTCATGCACAGTGCCAGGGGGGGCAGCGTGTGGTGGCCGGACCAGAACAGCGTCTGCTATAAATTGAACGGAAGGAGCAACGCCTCGCGCACCACACCTCAGAGCATCCGTCAACCTCACATGAGTGTGGCGGGATTGTTAGCACCCACCTAGCGACCTGACGGGAGAGCGGGGGGCGCGACTCGTATAAATATAAAGGAGGAACGCACGGGGGCAGGGGACGGCATGATCACATGAAAATACTCATGGTTAACTTGATCACCTGTCTGTCCAGGGCCATGGGTTATGTCAGCAAAGGAGACAAAACAAAATGGAGGCATTGTGGTCATAGGCTAAAATACTGTTGATGATAAAGATGCAATGATCTTACCATGGTTCACTGCAGATTTTGTTTTCAAGATTCAAGGAGAGATTTATCTGTATCATCCTTTGCAGGTGATGGGCTGCACAGTCTGCCAATCAATCGCATGTGTGTCATCAACATGGCTCTCAGTGATGAAGCCATTATCAATCGCCTCCTGCTGGAAACCATGAAATTTGAGAAGAAGGAATTTGAGGGACAGAAGCGTTCCAATGAAAATGACATCATTCTTCACAGACAGCGGCTTGCCAAGGAACATGTGAGTGGCATTATATCTGATTACATTTATCTTGATGTTCTGTGGCCATTCTTTTGAAAGAATGTGAAGGATTATACTAAAGTTAATTTTAAAACTAGAACCACATGCATTCCCTTTTGACAGAAAAACAATGGAAATCCATACAATGTTCGTATGAGTTCATTTGCCAGAAAGATAGTCTTTGCTCTTGGGGGTAATGGTAGCTGTAAGGCTTGTTTAAATCATTCAAGAAACAGTATTTTAGTGTGTCTTACCCCTGGAATTGCAGGAAAATAAATGTTATTTGTAAAATCATATTTTTAAAAAGTACTAAAGCTATAGAATTGAATCTAGTTTTCTGAATCCAATCTTCCTCCCTTACAACAAGGAAAATATTCCAAGGAATTACCACAGTGCTTATTGTTCCACCTGTTAAAACAAGCTGTTGAATAATAATTATCTGCAGGAGGCCATTCGGGAGAAGACCTTGAACCTTGATGGCCCCCTCCTGGAAGACAAGACCATGTTGGACTCCCTCATCATCTGCCAGACCAACATCGAGCGCAACCGCATCATTCTGGAGGAGACCCGGTTCATGGGGGACCACTTGGAGGGCAAGTTCTCCCATTACCTGCCCATGGTGACTCATGCAACCATGCTGTACAACACGCTGCGAAAGATGGCCGTGCTGCAGCCGACCTACTACTTTCCCTTCTACCAGTTCCTCCACATCTTCTCACAGATCATCAGGGCCAGAGATCGTGGCAAAGGAAGCTCAGGTAATGAGGTTTGATATGAATGATAAATTGTATTATGAAGTTGGTTTGTTGGTTGTTTCTGTTATGAATATTAGCCCAGCATTAATGTCTGGCTTGCTCCTTTTTATCTCTGTATAGTTTGTGCAATTCATATCTCTTATACTCCTTTGTCTCATCTTTTTTATTTGGATTGTGCATCGCTCTGTGTTCTAGTTTTTGGCTAATTGGCTTTTCCTTTTTCATGTGTGTGTGTGTGTGTGTGTGTGTGTGTGTGTGTGTATGTGTGTGTGTGTGTTTGTGTGTGTGTGTGTGTGTGTGTGCATGTGTATGTGTGTGTGTGTTTATAACACTCTATCCCTTCCTTTCCCCCATATCATTGTGCTGTAAGAAGTATTGACTGCTTTTCTAGTTTCTCATGTTGCGTTGTCAAAATAATACCGACTTTCTTTGAAGTAAATCAGTATCAATATCTTTGAAGATGTGACAAAGGAAGTGACATCTAACTAGGCAGTTGTTGCATGCTGTGAGCAGGATCCAGCATATGTGACTGTGCATGAGAGAACAAGGCTAAAATTGGAAAAAATGATCAAATAAGATGCTTCAACCACAATTTATCATTTATTCATTTATGCATATTCCAGAAAAAAAGAAACAGTGTGTTCATTGAGGAAATCTTTTTTAAAATTTTACGGTGATGTAAAGCTCAGCAATCACAATATCATTTATTCATTTATGCATATTCCAGAAGAAAAAAAAAGTTTGTTTATTGAGGAAATCTTTTATTGTTTTACAATGATGTAAAGCCCAGCAAAAACATATACATAACATTGTGGGTTGATGAATTTACTTAATGTTTTCTTGAAAAGTGTTTTTTCTACTTTAACCATGTTTCTCATGCGCGTTCACATATGTTGGGAACCCGAATATGTTGCATTCATAACTTGAATGAGTAAATATGCCAGACTGTGTCCATCTCTTTGTATTATATTTTTAAAACTCAAGATGAATATTCCCAATCAGGGATCAGCAGAGCACAACCGTTGAAGACAAACATCCCTGATCGGGGATTCAAACTTTGAAAAATTGTTGCTGTCGATCATTGTTTATAATAAACTCAGAAAAGTTCAAAGTTCTAGTATGAGTAAGTTGGTTTTTTCTCTTTAAAAAAAAAGAAGCTTAGAAGTGGGTCATCTGATACATTCTAGCTGGGGACACAAAACGGCCTGTCTTGAATGAGCTCATGATGCATTTTCATCAGTTTTTACTGACTTGCATATGACAGGCGCTCCCGAGGCCAGGGCCCAAGAGCTGAGTGATGCCATCACAGGCAGCGTCTTCGCCTTCGTGCGCATGATGATGTTTGAGCAACACTACGACCTGCTGTGTCTGCTGGTGGCGCTGGAACGCATGCTGGTTGCTCGCAAGATGTCCGCCAAGGAGGCCTCCCTCTTCATCAATGGCTTTGAAAAGCATGGCGTCAACACAGCCGAGTTTCTGGACCAGAAGCCACAGTGGATGTCTCTGGAGGTCGGTGGAATGTCCTGTGCCAGTCATGTGGCAGTGCTGATTGTTGGATGGGCAGATGGATGGAGAGATGCTTTGGTGGATGGATAAGTGGATGGATGGATGGACGAACTGACGGATAGATGGACGGACGGATGGATAGATGGTTGGATGATGGATGGTTGGATGATGGATGGACAGGGGTGGTGTATTGGTTGAATGGATGGATACCTAGATGATGGATGGATGGATGGATGGATGGGTGGGTGGATGGGTGGGTGGATGGATGGATGGATGGATGGATGGATATATGGATGGATGGGTGGGTGGGTGGATGGATGGATGGATTGATGAATGGATAGATGGATTGATAGATGGATTGATGGATGGATGGATGAATGATGGATGGACAGGAGTGGTGTATTGATTGGATGGATGGATAGCTAGATAAGTGGATGGATGGATGGATGGATGGATGATGGATGGATGGATGGAGTGTGGATGGATGGATGGATGATGGATGGATGAAAGGATGCATTAGTGAGTGTTTATTACATGGATGAATAGAGGGAGGAAAAATGGTTGGATAAATGGATAGGAGTATGGATTGAAGGATGGAATGAAGAAAGAATGAACAGGAATAATATATTTATAACATTAATGGATGCATGCATGCATGTATAGTTGAATTTTAATGGATGGATGGATGGATGGATGGATGGATGGATGGATGGATGGATGGATGGATGGATGGATGGATGGATGGATGGATGGATGGATGGATGGATGGATGGATGGATGGATGGATGGATGGATGGGTGGGTGGGTGGATGGGTGGGTGGATGGATGGACAGACAGACGGACGGATGGATGGATGGGACTGATGGATGGACAGGACTGATATGTTCAGTCCAGTAGTATCTTGTCTTTTTCTGGCATCAAGAAATTATCATTCCTTCCAAGTTTTGATTTGAATTACATTTCAGCCTCCCTTGGAAATGATGCTTTTTAAAAATAAAATTGAGCCTTAACATCAGTAGCATGGCTGTAATTGTTTGAATCTGTCAAATGTTGAAAGTGCTGATATGTTTGTTACTTATTTGGTGTTGATATGGGGCTTTTACAGAATCATTTCCTGGCAAAGAGATGGAGTGTTCATTCCTCACTTGGTGTCCCAAGTGCAACAGCTTCAGCCTGCTGTAGTTGTGAAAGTGATAGTAGATCTGACTAGAAATCGTGTGCTTGAATCTGAATTAGAATTGATGGAATCTGATGTTGCATGATGCAATGGAGAATTGTCTTGCATGGATGTGATGATGTCTCCTCAGGCCTGGGTTGATTGCAATGTGCTGGAATCCATCCACCATTCCTTCCACAACCTGACCAACTCCCTGGTCAGCAACTCTCTACAGTGGGAGGAATACTTCAGGGTCAGTATGCTTCATCATTTCTGGTGTCGCCTGTGTGTACATGTATGTATGGATGCCTGTCAATAGATTTCTATAGCGCCAATTTCAGAACACTGCTCAAAGCCACTGCACATAGTCAGTGAGAGAATAGAAAAGATTTCAGTTTCTTCTTGAATGCAACGAGAGAGTCTGGCTGCCGGATGTCAAGCAAAAGATCATTCCACAGTCTTGGTGCTGAGCACTAGGGCACCCTGTCTCTTGTGGTTCTGCATGCCGAAACAACAATGTGTCCAAAATAGTAGCCTCAGGTTGAGACAGTGCATTCAGTTCAATGATACAGATCCTGCTCAAGTAAATAACAGAGTAGCTTTCAACATGCTTTTTTCCTAATTGTAATTTCAGTTGGGTACATACGGGTTCATGGAGCTTAAGTTTTAGCTTGTCCTTTTTTTGAAATGATTGTAGGAACATGAGCAATAAGACTTATAAATGTGCATATGGAAAGTTGGTGCTTGGATGTTTGTTGAACAACTGCCAGCTATGGATAACTTCAAACTTTACTGTTTTCTCTTTTGCTATATGTGATAATCATGACCTGGCACTTTTTGAGTTCTTAACTGAATTTTAACTCTTGAATTTTATCAACCTGTTCTGTATCTATGCATATTATTGAAACAACGTTGCCAGAGACAATTTTCATGTGACAGTAATCACTGCATAGAATCATTTGTTTCCTGTCGGCACAGTACCCTGTAGCTCTTCTGAACCCAGTGCCTGGAGCATCACTGCAGGAACTCAGCTTCTTCCAGAAGTGCATCTTGTGGAAGTTCTGTCGACCTGACAGGGTAAGTAATCTCATTGTTGTCAGTGTGGTTTTCTGTCATTTCTCATTTGAACTGTGAAAAGGTGCACCTATCACCAAGGTGCACCTATCACCAAATGTATTGTATATCTACCGTGTTCATCCTCTATTCAGTTACCCCTGTTGCTGTCTCTTCCCAACCCCCTATCCTGTGTGTCAGATCTCTCTGTGTGTCAGACCTCTCCCCAACCCTCCTTCCCCATCCTTTGTGTAAGGCTGTAGTCTGATTGTTGTTGCAGCTGCCCTGTCAGTCACTGCCCTGTCAGTCACTGCCCTGCCAGTCACTCATTACATTAGCGTGACCCTCTGAACCTCCTTAGTTTGGGAACAGCCAGATTGTCAGCACCCACCCCCCCCCGCGCCTCTCTGACCCCCTGCATTCCATTCTTTGTATGAGGGTCCTCCTGAAGTGAACCTTCCTGTTCCCTTTTGGCCTGCTCTTGTCCATCTCCATAAATAGAGGCGGAGGAGAAGGGGAGGAGAGTGGTGTTGTTCCATCCGCAATCCTCTCTCTGGTGGATCCCTCCCTTCCCTTGCGGGGACACTCAGGCTTTCCCAAGCAAGACAACAGTTTCAATGATGTTTCGGTATAACTCCTTTATTCACTAGATGAGAATTCCTGGCCCCAGACGCTAATCACTCTATGACCTTGCAGTGAGACAGCCTGGCTCTGTGTGTGCTTGGGGCAACAGTTGCATTTTTCCTTTATGGAGCAGATTTAATGCACGTTTGAACAGTGACCTCTATGACCTTGTCCTTCCCGCCATCTAATGATCCGACCCTCCGGCCGCAGGGGCCAGAGGTCAGAGGAGGGGGGGGGGGGGAGCTATGAGAGAGAGGGGTATGGGGAGAGGGGTTTAAGAGCGAGAGAGTGCTGGGCAGTGTTCAAGTGTTCACGTTATATACCCTCGACTGGGATGCGGGAACAAACGCTTCGGCCAATACCAAGCCATCTCATGAGAACAAAGGTACTATCTATAGCAGAGAAGGGAGCAGCGAGAGCAAAGGGGGACCAGACTATTCTAAAAGGTACCCTGACTGTTCCACTAGTCAGGTACTATTTCGGGGAAGTGCTTCATGCTGGTTGCTCTGAGATATGTCGGTACATTCTGGCAGTTCCCTGACTGTGAACAAAGACTTCACAACACTTGCTTAGGAGACCCCATCCCATCTGGGAGAGAGACCATTTCACCACCCTGGTCCAGAAGTTCATATACTAAGAGCTTGTACCAACGGCCAATAAAGAGTGGAAAGTAACTCGACTTCATCCCTGCATCTTACTTGACTTCAACCTTACCACCGACCACCACAGAACCAATCAAGCAAGATGTCTATACACTTTAATCACCAGTTTGCAATATTGCAGGTATTAGTACAATGTGGGTAATTGGAACTCTGAAAGGAAAGTTTGGATAAAAGTATAACTAAGTAATGACCAAACACACGCATGTATGCATGCACACACACAAGCATGCACGCACACACACACACACACACACACACACACACACACACACACACACACACACACACTCACACTCACAGAGGACTATGCCCCCTGCCTAAATTCTCAGCAGAGGGTTTTAGCATGCTTGAGGGAATGGATCATCAAAGTTTTCATTTTTGTATCTAGAGACAAAGAAACAGAACCTGCATTTGTCTTGTTACAGTTACGTCTTGTTTTAAAAGTGCAGCCCTCGCTATAATTACAAGTGTAATTTTCTAGCATTCATTGAGCATTTCTTGTGTGTAATCCTGACAGATCAGTGAGGTGGCACGCTCCATCTGTGTGTATGAGCTGGGCAGTGTGGTGTCAGGAGCCGACCACTACAACATCCGCGATGTGTACAGCCACACCAGCAAGTTCACTCCCACCATCTTCATCCTCCCTTCCCCCCCAGATCCCTCCAACATTGATGGCAGCCGTGGTAAGTGTTAGTCTAAGGTTACTTGCATCTTCCTATGATCAAAACTCAAATTTGTGACTGTGCATGAGAAATGAGACTCAAGTCGGATAAACAGTTTTTGAAAAAATCATGAGAAAGACATCAACGCACTATGTTATGTAATTGATTTATTGAATTTTACACAATTAAAAATGAAAATGTTCACCTATGAACATGCTGTTTCCACTGGAATGTGCATACATGAATAAATAGTAATGTGGTTGAAATCTCACGTCATTTTCCTGAGTTTGGCCTCATTTCCTCATGCTCAGTCCCATTGGTTTGGAGTGAGCTACAAAACTTTGATGTACGTTTGTTTGAAATAAATAGACAAAGACTGTGTGATAAAGTGGCAACCAAGATGATGAAGGAAAGGATGTTGTTTGACCCATGTGTGTGCCCTGTATTTACAGGCTTCCCCTATGTCAGTCCAGCACATGAAGTCAAACGGCTGGCCAAAGAACTGGGGATGGAAGGCAAGCTGAGAGTGCTCAACTTCGGTGTGGACTCACAAATGTCAGAGGTGAAGCATGCCTTAGAGGACTGCATCCACAGCGGATTCTGGCTGCTGCTGCAAAACTACCACCTGGCCTCTAAGCCTGACCACATCTTCTTCTCCATCCTCAAGGTAACGAGGCAAACCTCTCTCAACATTGCATGGCTTATCAGTCTTGTGAGATCACATGGGTTATCCGTTGGTTTTTGCAAGCAAAAGTGTCAGCATGAAATATGTCACAATTATATTCATACATGTGTATTTTACTATGAGTAGACTTGTAAGGGATGTAAGGGAATCATGCATACTGAGAAACTGATGCCGAAAAGACATGTACAATTTCATATTTGCCATCATCAAGAGATCCAGAAAGTTTTTTTTTGTTAAAACCTCGTTTGTTTGTTTGTTTTAAACCACTGTTTCATCATACATACCATAAAGGTGAAAACTATTGTGCATTCGCTGCATTTCTCCCCCTTAGGATTTGGTGTATGCTCGATGGTCAGAAAAAGAGAGAGAGAAGGAGGAAGGGGACCAAGGAGAGAAGGAAGAGGAAGTTGCAAGTGTGATGGACAAGTCTCAGCGCTCCACCCAGACTCCAAGCCTCAAGCTGCACCCTCGCTTCCGTCTGTGGATCACCACTCGAGCGGACAGCGAGCGTGTTATTCCAGGTAAACTTCGCGCAGCTCGTAGGAGACTGCTGCCGTAACTTGTGGCTGTGGATCACCACTCGAGCGGACAGCGAGCGCGTTATTCCAGGTAAACTTTGCACAGCTTGTAGGAGACTGCTGTCGTAACTTGTGGCTGCCTGACTGCCTTGTCTGCTCACCCAAGCAGTAGGTAGGTCATCTGTCCATCTGGTTGACAAGCTATTTGGCATTGGTTCCCATTTCTGAGCAGAATGTTTGTAGATTTATTTTCCATGCCGCATCTGTCTACTTGACAGCATGTGGATTTGTTAGTCTGAGCAGGAATGTCTGGATAAGTATATTTGAATGCACGAGTTAAGGTGTTTGCAAAATATTAGGAGATGGGAAATCTGATTCTCTCTCTCTCTCTCTCTCTCTCTCTCTCTCTCTCTCTCTCTCTCTCTCTCTCTCTCTCTCTCTCTCTCTCTCTCTCTCTCTCTCTTTCTCTTTGTCTCCCTGACTCTGTCTCTTTATGTCTCTCTGTCTCTGTCTCTCTGTCTGTCTCTCTCTCTCTCTCTCTCTCTCTCTCTCTCTCTCTCTCTCTCTCTCTCTCTCTCTCTCTCTCTCTCTTAGCAAAACTATTGCTAAGAACATTTTCCTGCTCTCTAAACTGAGGCATTTTGTCACCACCGATGCATGCATAGTGTTTTTTCACGCACACATAAATTCCCATATTAATTTTGCATCTGTTGTATGGGATGGCTCTATGGCAGTGCACTTGAACAAGATTAAATCACTGTACAGACGAGCTGCCAAGCTTATCATTTCCGACTCAACATTGTCTACGGATGAAAAGATAAAAAATCTTGGCTTACTTCCCTTCCAAAAACACCTCGTCCTCAATAAATGCATCCTTATGCACAAAATTGCTCATTCACGAGCACCAAAGTGTCTTACTGATCTCTTCATTCGTCCCCAAACAAGCCATTCACTATCTCGCAACACTTTCATTCTACCACAACCTAGAATAGACATTTTCAAAGGCAGTATTACATATTCAGGTATTATGATATGGAATACACTCCCATTGCACCTAAGGAACAATACTTCCATGATGTCTTTTAAAGCATCCATACATGATTATCTATGCAGATGATATCACTGCTGTCGCCTGTACATATGACACGTATTGCTTGATCTTCAAGACTCACTGAGCTGACAGTTGTCAAAGGCATCTACTAAAATATTTGTCATTGTTGATCATATTCTTCATATACCTTACCAACTGTTGTACATGGATTAGCTACTGTGTATTTTGTGTCTTAATTATCAGTGTTTTCATTTCTTTTTGAGCAAGGACAATTTGTAAGAAAGGCAGAAATGCCTAAAATTTCATCCTTGATAAATACAGAATCAATCAATCAATCAATCTCTCTCTGTCACTCTCTCACTGTCTGTCTGTCTGTCTATCTCTCTCTCTCTCTCTCTCTCTCTCTCTCTCTCTCTCTCTCTCTCATTGTCTCCCTCCCTCCCTCCCTCCCTCCCTCCCTCCCTCCCTCCCTCCCTTCCTCCCGCCCTCCCGCCCTCCCTCCCTCCCTCCCTCCCTCCCTCCCTCCCTGCTGGCCCAACTGTCCACTTGTCTACAAAACTATTGATCCACCTATTTTGCAGGAGTTCTCATTCAGCATGGACTGAAGGTGACTTGTGAGAACACATCCAACTTCAAGAGCACACTGCAGAAGTCGTACCGCTCCATCTCCTTCCTCCTGCACAACTGGCACAGTCCTGAGGAGAAAGTATGTGAATGCATTGTGTTGCTGCATATACCTCTTAAGATCCTTTACCACCCATGACTGCCCACCCTGCTCAATCCTGTAACACCCATTACCACCCACCCTGCTCAATCCTGTACCACCCATTACCACCCACCCTGCTCAATCCTGTACCACCCATTACCACCCACCCTGCTCAATCCTGTACTGCCCATAGCCACCCACCCTACGTGGCTGTTATTTGACTGTTTTATCTACAAATTGCATAATCCTTAGTTACAGGACTGGGGAATGAAATACATGAATGACTTAAAGGACCTTAAGAGATGCAAAGTTAGACTTGGCTTTTTCCTGCTGAGGCTTGAGGGGCAATGACTGCCTGCACTGACGTGGTATTCCAGACAACACCCATGTTAGCATGGTCCATTGCATGTGTGACATTGCTGTGCCTTGCAGTATTCCAGACAACACCCATGTTAGCATGGTCCATTGCACGTGCTCCATGACATTGCTGTGCCTTGCAGTATTCCAGACAACACCCATGTTAGCATGGTCCATTGCACGTGCTCCATGACATTGCTGTGCCTTGCAGTATTCCAGGCAACACCCATGTTAGCATGGTCCATTGCACGTGCTCCATGACATTGCTGTGCCTTGCAGTATTCCAGGCAACACCCATGTTAGCATGGTCCATTGCATGTGCTCCATGACATTGCTGTGCCTTGCAGTATTCCAGACAACACCCATGTTAGCATGGTCCATTGCACGTGCTCCATGACATTGCTGTGCCTTGCAGTATTCCAGACAACACCCATGTTAGCATGGTCCATTGCACGTGCTCCATGACATTGCTGTGCCTTGCAGTATTCCAGACAACACCCATGTTAGCATGGTCCATTGCATGTGCTCCATGACATTGCTGTGCCTTGCAGTACTCCAGGCAACACCCATGTTAGCATGGTCCATTGCACGTGCTCCATGACATTGCTGTGCCTTGCAGTATTCCAGACAACACCCATGTTAGCATGGTCCATTGCATGTGCTCCATGACATTGCTGTGCCTTGCAGTATTCCAGACAACACCCATGTTAGCATGGTCCATTGCACGTGCTCCATGACATTGCTGTGCCTTGCAGTATTCCAGACAACACCCATGTTAGCATGGTCCATTGCACGTGCTCCATGACATTGCTGTGCCTTGCAGTATTCCAGACAACACCCATGTTAGCATGGTCCATTGCATGTGCTCCATGACATTGCTGTGCCTTGCAGTATTCCCAAAACAGCAGGATTCACCTTCATGTACAGTGTTAGTGGCAATTCACCTTTCAGGTGCCATGCTCTAAGAATTTCAGAAGAGAGACGCTGATGACAGAAGACACAGCTAGGCAGACAACCAGATAGACTGATGGAGGATCTGACAAATGGTGTTACAGACAGAAAGACTGACCATTTGCTCATTGTATTCTATCAATAGTTATATGAAGCAAGGCAATGAAATTATCTTATGAGATTTTTGTGAAATATTGCTGCAGAAATTTGCAGATAAGGTGCTTGTTTAGGAATGATAACTCTGTATTCTTTTTGGAAATGTGAATAGTGTAACTGGTAGTTTTCACTCGAGATATGCATAGATAAAGAAGGGCAGCAGGAGACAGAACTTTTCCATTTTTTAATCTGGGTTATGTGATTTTATGTGAACAATCAGTGAATGTTTTGGTAAGTTTTACATGACGTTGTCAAAGCTTGGTTGCTACATCTGCTTGTGCTGTCTTGCAGTCCAGTGAGCGCTTCCATCGTGTGATGCCCCTGGCACTGCTTCATGCCTTGCTGGTGCAGCAAAGTTACTACGGCAACCATGCCTTCCTGCGGCACCACCACTGGACTCTGACAGACTTGGCATCAGTTGCTGATGTCTTCAAGAAACTGGCTCTGCGCCCAGAGGCCACAACCGGACTGATTGACATCATTGCTCACGTCTACTGTGATCACTGCACTGACATCCGTGATTCAGAAATTGTCCATGCCATTGCTTCAGAGCTTGCAGCCTTCTCTGTACTGGGCAGACAGGTGGGTGAAATGCGTTGACACATAGACTGCAAGCCTGTCCTCTTTACTGCATTACATACTCTGACAACTTTCAAGTTTTGTTTTTGTTTTGTGTTATTGTGAGGCTTTTGTGGGGGAGGTTTGGAGTGTGTGTGGTTTTTTGTTACGTTTTGCTTTTGCTGAAACTATATTAACAGTTGGAATCATCAGAGACAACTAAAGAAAGTAGATTTTTAGCACACAAAATTCACTAGAATATCCACCGTGTGCATGGATTTTAGAGTTATCTCCCCCTTGACCACAAAACGCAGTCGTAGAATATCCACCGTGTGCATGGATTTTAGAGTTATCTCCCCCTTGACCACAAAACTCAGTCCAGGGCACTTGTGACTACAAGCAGTTCTGTTGGCTGCAGCACCAGCGAGTATTCGCTCTTTGTCTGTGTCACTTTCATTGCAGACTGGTGGTACTTACTACTTTTCATTCATATAAGGTTGGGTGGCAAGTGGTGAAATGTCATTCATTGTGGCATTCTGTCCAGCCAGCAGCAAGGGGTGAACTCAAACCTTGGCATTTTCATACCCACTGTTTGGGCTTGAAATCGGAATTTCTTTTTCAGACTGATATGTTGATGACACACTTGTGTCGGTGTGCAGTGTGTCTTTGCTATCTAGACTTGTTCTCAGATGAATCTGTGCTGTTTTTCGTCTGTGTTGTATCCGTGAGGTTGCCCCAAGCGTTGCATGCTATCCTTTGACTGTGCTGCAAGCAGCAGGAAGTGTTTGACCAAAGACCCTATACACACTAAGACCGCACACTCGAGCGATTTTCCTTTACGCGAAGCGAGGTCAGAATTTAGAGTTACGTCCCTTGACAAGAGAATGCTGTTCCTCGATGACCAGTGTTGTGACATAGAAGGCTTGTTCAGGAGGCGCAGCACTGCAAAGCGCTGCTCAGCGCTGCATGTGATTCACTCCTGAACAGCAATTTTGGGGCGTGATTCACTCAGCGCTGAGCAGCGCTGTGAATCACCAATCCGAGATGATTCAGACGATTTTGCATCATATTCAAAATATCGTCTTCGATCCCGCACTGGCTGTTGATGCGTAAAATAACCCTCAGAAACATCATTTTGGGACTGGAACGGGCTTTATTTGCCCCAAGCGCCCTGTATGCGCGAGTAATGGCAAGTAAGCATGACACAGTAGTGGACTACATTTAAACGTGCATAAACGATGTCTGTGGAAAAAAAACCCACTTTCTTAGCGTCTATCAACACAACATTGGGCGCAGAAGGTTTACCTCCCCTTTAACAAGTGAAGCACTGCACTACATATTAGGTGTTCAGGAGAGGCAAAGAGCGCTCAATTGCCAACATGAAGCGCTCATGCAGCGCGTTGTACTCCTGAACAAGCCTAGAGATTTCGGTCGGTTTCGAATATTGTTTACAAAGGGTAAGAGGTCTAAACGATTTTTTTTCAATTCGAACTTAATGCAGGATTTCTTACCGTCAGCCACACATCGTGCACACAATAAAGAAAAAATCATAACTTACTCCAATTGTCCAGCATTCCTTGATGGTCATTTCATCAAACACCACCGCACACACCTCAGAACCACTTTTCATAGTCCTTACTTTGAGAGCAAGTGCTTTGAGAATGTTTCTGTTGAAGCCAGGGTAAATGTTGATGTTTGCCACCGACTGTCTGAGAGTTGAAACAGATGGCAAAATGAAAATTCTTTTCAGCAATCTGTACGCCTTTGGGCTTGCATGAAACAAGGAGAGTGCCATATTTCTATCTCTTTCTGTCCATCTGTAGCCTTTCTTTTTCTTGCCAACCATTTGCAGCTGGGAAAAGATGAATTTCACTGTTGGTGTCGGAAGGAAATTATGAAGTTCTTCTATCACAGCAGCTTTTCATGCAGCAATGTTGAGGTCCTGGCTTTTCTTCTTTAATGATATTCTCTTTGCTGTTTTCTTGCATCGATACAGCTGGTTCATTACAGCTCGTAGCTTCTTGTCCAACTGGATGAACTGGTGGTGGGAGCATCGGGTGGAAGATCAGCACAGGATTGATTTAAGTCACTGTCAGGAGAATGTGGTTCTGCATTTTGTTATTTTTTTCTAAAGCTCAAGTCATGAATGGAATTTCGTTTTTTCTGTGGATACGGTCGCTTTTGTGAAACTCTGGGCGGGGGATTTGGTACATCAAAAATGGTTGGAATGGCATTCCAAACTAGTCTGACCAGACGCAGGAATTGATGTGATTCAAAATGGATACTGCACAGCAAATAGCCACCAGAACGCAGTTGAATGGCACTTTTCTCTATTAAGTCTTGACGTCTTGTATTCTGGACCCATTTTTGGCATCTTTCCTCTTCTCGGGGGAAGTGGAAAAACGAAATCCCATGGCAGTCGTATTTGTATCTGGCATTGGAGCACGCAATCGCAGAGCAGAAACCACCCCCGCTCCTTGACCTTTGCCGCTTCATTTTTCTGAACTTGCAGTGCAGCCCGAAACACAAGAAATTAGACTTCGCTGTTCTCCATGGGGAGCTGGGCTTAACGTCATCAAAACTGACTCGCCTTTTTATGTCACATCACACATATGGTGTTCCTAAGACGGGATATATCGTCGTCGTCTCTCTCCCATCGCATGCATCGCCACTCTCCCCTATCCCTCTCCATCCCTAGACTGTTGTCTGTATGATCGTCTCTATTATTGGGTTCTGGCATTCTTACTCCCTCCGTCCATTACAGTGGGCAGATCGGGTCAACAGTGTCAGAAAAAAACAATAACCGTACTTGGCTCAGCGGTAGAGTGGCGCCACGTGTGAGAAAACAACGATGCTGAGAGACATAAGTTAGGGTCAGGTCCAGACAGGAAGACAATGGTAAACAGATAAGGGTGGAATGAGAGAGAGAGAGAGAGAGAGAGAGAGAGAGAGAGAGAGAGAGAGAACGAGAGAGAGAGATAGAGCCCTGCTACATATACAGAAATTTACCGTCTGAACGCAAAAGAGTACTCAAATAAACATGCATGGTTTCAACAAACATCCAGAAAACCTATACATACCTTGTACATTATAATTCACACCAAACTTTATTCCTTTCACACACCACACGCACGCACACATGCAATGTTGTCAACGCAGCGCTCAGAAGTAGCATTCCCATCGAGGGAGGTAACTCCCAAAGAAACCTCGCTCAAAGCATCGGAGTGAGTCATCTTAACTCATAACTCATAACTCATATCATTTTATTAATCCACAAGGAAATTAAATTGGTCAACAGCATACATGGGTCATTAATGATTATAAAAGTTATAATAAACTTAGAGAAACCATGATAACAAAATCAATTAATATGTATGACTACAATGCCCTTTTACTTGCACACAGCATGACACACCAACACATACATACATGCATACATACAAACATACATACATTCATACTAAGTTAGATAGTTATACATGCTAGTGTCAACACCAACACACACAGTGTCTAAATGACCAAAAATAAATCCACCATGACCTTAAATCTAACATAAAGAAGTTCTGTTAAAAAAGCATCACTGATTGTCTGTGGCCAGAACAATGGCTCGGTTGCTGTTAAAATATCTGACAGCTGAAGGAATG
>JAWQFJ010004846.1:0-20000 GCA_034096865.1 Theodoxus fluviatilis
TCTGCTTATCTAAACTTTAAAAGTTAAAGGTTCCTTCCCAGAGAACGATGTAATCGTCTCCGGGAGATGTAACCTGGATAAACAAAAATTAGTTTACAGCTAAACTAACCTCCACTCCTTGGGGGGGACACCACAACAACAGAAAGAAGTCAAGGACTCAAATAATTACAGACCACTGAATCTGGTTAAAAATAAATAACAAGTTTAATCAACAACTATCAACCCTTCCTGGCGGCACAGGACCGCAGAGGAGGGCAAACAACCGATAAGTCAAACTGAAATAAAACCCAAAACAAAGTGGGACAGGTAGCGGGCAAGGTGGCCCACTTCCACTTCCTGTCAGAATTCTCAGAAGAACAACAACAGCAACAACAGTCCCCGGGACAGGGAAATGGGAAACAAACACAGCAATACCAAAATACCCTTGTTCAAAACAAACGCCTAAGTCACCGGTGACTAAGGTTAAGAATAGGGCACAGGAAAAACAATCTTCAACTTCCCTCTTCACTTCACCATTTCCCCAGAAACTGGAATAAATTCACATACTCCAAATCCAATAATCCTCTACAACTTCCACTACTCGCTCTAACCAAACACTACAAACAATAGCAAACTTCTTCAACAAAACAGAAGCAAAGGCTAAACAACACACAGGGTATGACAACCAGTCACTCTGCTCCCCATGTATAACGTTGCGCACAGTAGCCAGCCACACACTACCAAAACCCCCTCCACATTCCTTGGCTACCCCTGCTTCCCCTAGTCGCGGCGCTCCCGGCCGAAGGACAGGCAGACAAAGCATAAACAAGGCGGGCCTCGCTCCCCTCCACCCTCACACGTGCAGTAGCTCCTCGCACAGCAAGCTCACGCTATCAAAAACAGCACAA
Source organism: Theodoxus fluviatilis (assembly GCA_034096865.1). Taxonomy (NCBI): domain Eukaryota; kingdom Metazoa; phylum Mollusca; class Gastropoda; order Cycloneritida; family Neritidae; genus Theodoxus; species Theodoxus fluviatilis. The sequence goes on from JAWQFJ010004846.1 coordinate 888, forward strand.
CAATAAACCCAAATCAAACCTCACATAAGGAATTTCCAGAATAAACCAAACCCACTTCCTCCCTTTTCAGTCCACCTGAAAAGAAGACATCGTTCCCACAAAACCTTTGAACAAGTCACTGTACTCAAAACACAGTCTCTCTTAAGTCCTGGCGAGATACTCTCGCAGCCGACGCACGCGCGGCGTCACCCGGTGTCCAGACAAACAGAACCCCCTCCCGATAAATTAAATCCTTTCCCTCTTGTCCCGTCGTGAGTTCACAATTTCCACACTTCTATACCCGTAGAAGCAATTCCCCAGTCATCAGAGCTAGAGTGATAAATACCGCCCTACAGGAGAACCAATTGATATATCACTCTCCCCTTCGTCGCATATCTACCTGCGACAATGCAGCTGCGCTATGACACCGTCCTCCGAGCGAATGTACGCGCTAGCGATTCCCCTCCCCTCTACCCCTGACACAATGTTCTCCTAATTGTTCAGGCCGCTCGCGCGGACTCCTCCCGCCTTACCCAAAGTGGATTTCGTTAGACTTTTAACCAACCAGTCCCAGAACTATCCTAACGAAATTGTAGCTACTGAGCTACAAACGGGAAAACGATACTTGCGCCGGCCGTTTGAACCAAAACGGCTAGACGAAACGTTCCCGCGCCTCAGACGTCACTCCAGCCTCGCACCCAGGCTACTCGCAGCCGGCGCAGCTTCCATCGGAGGCGTCCAAGAAAACCACGAGCTCCACCCGCATAGACTCGAAGAACCAGTGCTGCAGGGCTCCACCAGTAGAGGATGCAGCACTCGTGGAATTCCGTAGGCACGAAAGTAGACCGATGGATCAGTGGACCGTAGATAACCAGACAAGCGACCAGTAGCCCTCGTGGCTAGGCCGCCCAAACGCAAATAGCCCAACGGCCAAACAGCGCCTCAGCAACTCCTGCTATTTTCAGCAATTTTCAGCCTGCAACACACAACGTTTTTCCCCAATAAGCAATTACCCTTTTCCCCATAGAATTTACTCGAGCGAGATTCAATATTTTAGCGATGCATTCAGCCCAGACGCCCCAGTTGAACTGCTCATTCATTCTCGGCAAGAAAAATCGAATTAATGTTCATTTACTTATGAAATAAAGTTGATAAATCACTCCCCACAGATTTACTTCAGACTTTAAAGATACAAATCACCCATACCCAAACGGATGACCTATTCCCCGCCCGGATTAACAATCAAATACCCCACGTGGCAAAAGCAATATGGCGAGACGGCAATAGTCACCTCAGTCCAGGCTGTGGTGTGATCCACGGAAAACTTCGTCCTAGTCTCCAGGAAGACTCTTCTCCCCTCCTCACGTGCTCAACTACTAGCCTGAGTTGGCACAGAGAAAATTCCACCAGGGCGACCAGACTTCGCCCTTAAGCCGCACCGCGCAGCTCCCACCTTAGCGACACCGAGGATGTGCGCTCGCTCCCTCTGTCCCGGGTCGACAGAATGCCTCTGAGCTCTAAAACGCAATCAAACCCCGGCGTCCTCTTCTCACGTGATTAACCGCCAATCACTAATGAGAGATTTCCCGCCTCTCCCATCTTCTCCAATCACTAATTGACAAAGGGACGCGGCAGGGTACCCCCCTGCCAGCAATCGCGTAAGCCCTGTAGGCCCACGCCAAGATACTCCTCTATAGACCCCCTAGGTTCCCCTCCGGAGTGGTACAGTGACACTCCGCTACACGACAGCCACGCCCACGGCGGCAAACGTGCGGGCGTAAACACGGAGAAGATTTATACACTATCTATATACAATGGGGATGAATAACCCACATCACCCTTCTTTGTCGCCCATCATGCGACAAATTTCCTGCACAGTTCTTCATCACCATATCTTTCACATGTGTGCCGTTTATTGCAAAAAACCTGATGTCGTTACAAAGAGCGCAGCTGACTCGATCGGGTTCGACACAAATAACACACCAACCCTGTGTTGAACGTCTGGGCAGAGAGCGGAGATAATAACGGATCGAGGATGCGATTTCACACCACAGGGCTTTTTCTCGTTTTGTTTGTGGGGAACTGGTTGGCTGGGGTTTTGGTAAATCGGAAGAAATACCAGAATATCATTATGAGCCATATGTTACGGAGAAAGTTGGAAATACATCTGTCGACACACACAATTTCGCGTAATCCACGTGGCCTACTGGGTACCGTTGCCGACAACCACGCGTAATACACGTGGTCTACTGGGTATCATTGCCGACAACCACGCGTAATACACGTGGTCTACTGGGTACAGCTGCCGACAACCACGCGTAGTACACGTGGCCTACTGGGTACAGTTGCCGACAACCACGCGTAGTACACGTGGCCTACTGGGTATCATTGCCGACAACCACGCGTAATACACGTGGCCTACTGGGTACAGTTGCCGACAACCACGCGTAATACACGTGGCCTACTGGGTATCGTTGCCGACAACCACGCGTAGTACACGTGGCCTACTGGGTACCGTTGCCGACAACCACGTGTAATACACGTGGCCTACTGGGTACAGTTGCCGACAACCACGCGTAATACACGTGGCCTACTGGGTACCTTTGCCGACAACCACGCGTAATACACGTGGCCTACTGGGTACCGTTGCCGACAACCACGTGTAATACACGTGGCCTACTGGGTACCGTTGCCGACAACCACGCGTAATACACGTGGCCTACTGGGTATCGTTGCCGACAACCACGCGTAATACACGTGGCCTACTGGGTACAGTTGCCGACAACCACGCGTAGTACACGTGGCCTACTGGGTATCATTGCCGACAACCACGCGTAATACACGTGGCCTACTGGGTATCGTTGCCGACAACCACGCGTAATACACGTGGCCTACTGGGTACAGCTGCCGACAACCACGTGTAATACACGTGGCCTACTGGGTACAGTTGCCGACAACCACGCGTAATACACGTGGCCTACTGGGTATCATTGCCGACAACCACGCGTAATACACGTGGCCTACTGGGTATCATTGCCGACAACCACGCGTAATACACGTGGCCTACTGGGTACAGTTGCCGACAACCACGTGTAATACACGTGGCCTACTGGGTATCATTGCCGACAACCACGTGTAATACACGTGGCCTACTGGGTACAGTTGCCGACAACCACGCGTAATACACGTGGCCTACTGGGTACAGTTGCCGACAACCATGCGTAGTACACGTGGCCTACTGGGTACAGCTGCCGACAACCACGTGTAATACACGTGGCCTACTGGGTACAGTTGCCGACAACCACGCGTAATACACGTGGCCTACTGGGTACCGTTGCCGACAACCACGCGTAATACACGTGGCCTACTGGGTACCGTTGCCGACAACCACGCGTAATACACGTGGCCTACTGGGTACCGTTGCCGACAACCACGCGTAATACACGTGGCCTACTGGGTACCGTTGCCGACAACCACGCGTAATACACGTGGCCTACTGGGTACCGTTGCCGACAACCACGCGTAATACACGTGGCCTACTGGGTACCGTTGCCGACAACCACGCGTAATACACGTGGCCTACTGGGTACCGTTGCCGACAACCACGCGTAATACACGTGGCCTACTGGGTATCGTTGCCGACAACCACGCGTAATACACGTGGCCTACTGGGTACAGTTGCCGACAACCACGCGTAGTACACGTGGCCTACTGGGTATCATTGCCGACAACCACGCGTAATACACGTGGCCTACTGGGTATCGTTGCCGACAACCACGCGTAATACACGTGGCCTACTGGGTACAGTTGCCGACAACCACGCGTAATACACGTGGCCTACTGGGTACAGCTGCCGACAACCACGCGTAATACACGTGGCCTACTGGGTATCATTGCCGACAACCACGTGTAATACACGTGGCCTACTGGGTACAGTTGCAGACAATCACGCGTAATACACGTGGCCTACTGGGTACAGTTGCCGACAACCACGCGTAATACACGTGGCCTACTGGGTATCATTGCCGACAACCACGTGTAATACACGTGGCCTACTGGGTACAGTTGCAGACAATCACGCGTAATACACGTGGCCTACTGGGTACAGTTGCCGACAACCACGCGTAATACACGTGGCCTACTGGGTATCATTGCCGACAACCACGCGTAATACACGTGGTCTACTGGGTACAGCTGCCGACAATCACGCGTAATACACGTGGCCTACTGGGTACAGTTGCCGACAACCACGCGTAATTCACGTGGCCTACTGGGTACAGTTGCCGACAACCACGTGTAATACACGTGGCCTACTGGGTATCATTGCCGACAACCACGCGTAATACACGTGGCCTACTGGGTACAGTTGCCGACAACCACGTGTAATACACGTGGTCTACTGGGTACCTTTGCCGACAATCACACGTAATACACGTGGCCTACTGGGTATCATTGCCGACAACCACGCGTAATACACGTGGTCTACTGGGTACCTTTGCCGACAACCACGCGAAATACACGTGGCCTACTGGGTATCATTGCCGACAACCACGCGTAATACACGTGGCCTACTGGGTACCGTTGCCGACAACCACGCGTAATACACGTGGCCTACTGGGTACCGTTGCCGACAACCACGCGTAATACACGTGGCCTACTGGGTACCGTTGCCGACAATCACGCGTAATACACGTGGCCTACTGGGTACAGCTGCCGACAACCACGCGTAATACACGTGGCCTACTGGGTACCGTTGCCGACAACCACGCGTAATACACGTGGCCTACTGGGTACCGTTGCCGACAATCACGCGTAATACACGTGGCCTACTGGGTACAGCTGCCGACAACCACGCGTAATACACGTGGCCTACTGGGTATCATTGCCGACAACCACGCGTAATACACGTGGCCTACTGGGTACAGCTGCCGACAACCACGCGTAATACACGTGGCCTACTGGGTACCGTTGCCGACAACCACGCATAATACACGTGGCCTACTGGGTACAGCTGCCGACAACCACGCGTAATACACGTAGCCTACTGGGTACAGTTGCCGACAACCACGCGGTTGATCCGAGTTCCTTTTCCGGCAGATGCCCTCTTCTGTAATTTTAAAATATCTCACCCAAGTTCTCATTTGATGTCCTTTTTACAAAATTCGCCACGTATGAGGAGGCCCTTTCGTTTCTGAAAATCGAGGCGAAGATGTAGAATATAAGGACTTTTTCATAACAGGAGAGTGGGTAAGAAAGCTCGTGTTTACAACCGTCTCCAAACTTTGTGGATGAAAAAAGAATCCTTCCGTAAATTTTTTATGTCCGAGATTCAAAGTAGTGATAACTGCAAACATCAGCATGCTGAAAACCAACCATACAAACAAACACTAACTGTCGGGAAAAGAAGAACTAGCCGAGCCAACATACAGCCAATCAACATCGCGGATGATTGACGCGGCGTTTTATTGCCTGACGCGAGGGTGAATCCGTGCTGACACATATTAATTCAGCGCAATCTTCCGTGCAAACTCAGCGATCAGTATCACTTGTCATTCATGAGCCCTTCCATCAAACTGAATGCTTCGTCAGGGAATGGGAACACAGCGGGTTTGCGGACGTCTCAGCAGATTGAGACGGGAGAGCGGCCAGGCCAGGATCCTTGCAGTTAACGAGGAGACGGACGCACGGACTCCGCGTGCGGGGACCCGTTCACCCAAACTCGACTCATCAAGTCGTCGAGAAGAGGCCGAGCTCACCACGGACATCCCACGGCCACTAATTGATAGAACAGCCCCTGCTCTCTGTCTGGGTAGCTTGAGGGCGTCGTTTCAGACGCTGATCGTGAGGAACTGGCTACTCTCAAGCAGACCTGAATCCTGGATATCCCAACTGGCTCCATTTAACCACGGGTCAACTAACGAAGCGGTGCCGGGCAGACGAGATGGTTGTCTGAGCAATCGAACTGAGGACTGGCTGATCGAGGGAATTCGGTCTGGACCAAATTGGACGAGGGTCAAACTGATTAAGCGGCACGGGGAAGTAGGAGGATGGGTTTGTTAGATATTCCCCGCGTCCTCTCTTTTCAATGGCCGGAGACGCGTTGTCGTCACTTCCGGAGTTATTTGTAGAAGCCACGTGCTTTCAGCCATGTTGGTAGGAGGCGAGCACTGTCTGCTAAGCTGTGCTACGGGACACGCACAACCATGCCGACTTCTTGCTGCGTGAAAAATTGTTTTAACAACCAACAAAAAGGAGGAGCGCTCCTACTACATTATACCATCAGAGAAAACCAATCAAGGTCCGATTGTGCAAAGGGTGACCGAAGCTAGACGAAGAGGATGGAAAAAGAAGATTTACAGAATAGATCTGACCTTTCGAGACAAATACCCGGCGAGAATCAGCAGACATCTCCCACGAATCCTGCTGCGAAGAATCGATGGACTTCCAAAGACCTATACTTCTTTAACTCTTCCAACGTGTACGCCGATGTTCCGAGTACAACAATTAAATATGTCCATGACACTCGTTGGCGGAGTGTTCCTCAATTCTGGATCAAGTTGGTCCTTCGTCAGCTGGTATGGATGGATGGATGGATGGATGGATGGATGGATGGATTTTTAAGGCGTATCCGCCTTTGTAGGCTACGTAAGGCCACCGAGCACAAAAACCACTAGAATAGTTCCGAGTCAGCGCAAATCAAGTCACGATGTACCTAGTTATTCTCCTCTTACGAATCGCGAAGGGAGACGCGGTGGGTCTATTATTACCCCCCTCCAACCCACAGGGAGCGTCAGCTGGTATGGATCGAGCCCGCCGATCACCTCAATTTTGATGAGGTAAATCGACAGGCATCGGGCTTGCGAAAGTCAACGTAACGCGTTTTCTTCCTCACGGACATTTCCTTAGAAAGAAAAATGTATCAACTAACTCTAAATATTTTAGATGTTGGTTTCTTGGCACAGCCAGCTTACCATGTCGGAGCAGATGAAACAAATGAGAGCAAAGCGAAACGATCACTCGTGCACTGAGTTTTGATGCGTGACCGGGACACTCCCCGAGGTATTTTTTGTTTGCTTTGTATGTAAGGTTTTACTAAAACTTTTAGCACTAGCTGTAGGTGTAAAAATGGTCAGTTATTAATATAATTGGTGAATTTAGTTGTCATGAACTTTGTTTTGTGCTTTAATGCCATTTTCTTGTCATAATCTTACATGTTACATTATCCCGAATGCGGGCAAGTTGATCATGCACTCATCGACTTTATGATCGTGAATTTTCTGTCCTCGCCTGACCAGGGAAACGAAATAGTCCATTCAAGCCAGAACTAAACAGTTATCTGCTGCCACTCATTCGAGCTTTACATGAAACATTATATCACACTAGCTCGATCGTCTGCTGGTGTAGTGGCTACGGTTCGATCGTGTTCGTCTGCTAGGTATGTACGGTGTGGTTTGTTTACTTCTCTTATATGGGTTTTGTGCAGAACGTATACGTAACAATAGTTATGAGTATTTTCGATTAGTTTTCTTAATCTAATTAAACTTTTTGCATGCTTTAATGCCATCCTTTTGCCACGATTTAGCGATAATCACTCCTCAACACAGACCCGAAACATACCCCAACATATAGCACCGGAAGTTATGCAACCTACCATCATGGCTGTGCTGCTCATTACCATATGATCCCTGGTGAACTCTTCCCCGGCCATTACTTAACCTCACCTACTTATGATGGCACACATTAAAAGCACGCATGTGTACCCAAACTCAGCCAGTTACATGCACACATGCAAACATACATACAAAAAAGCACGTGTGCGCGCGTACATGTACACACATAATCCACGCGCGCGCACATGCACACCCGCAGGCAGGCAATGCACACACAACCGCGCGATTGCACGCACACACACATACCTGAATATAAACTCACACTGACGCACATCTATGTATGCTCGTGCGCGTACATATTCACACACGCGAGCGCACACAGAAACAAATTTACCTGAGGCTCAAAGGACAAAGCAATGCAAGACAGACGCAATAACTGTCTACACAGTTGCACGAAAAAATCCCTGGTCGAGAAAAATGGGGCTGATGAAGCCATACACGGGTCCAGTTCCTTTCGTGGTGAGGAGAAAGTAGGAAATGGGATCCTAATTTTAAATACCTTTGCCCCCACTTACTTCATCTCACATTGTCTAAGGAGCTTAAAAAGACAAAGAAACACGAGGACCCACGCACGCACACACACACACACACACACACACACACACACACACGAGCGCACGCATACACACACACACACTCACACACACACACACACAATCACACGCGCACACACACGTGCGCGCTCAGGAACGGACACATGTAGATATACATACACATGTACGTATTCATGCACACTAACTGTGAACAGACCCTAAGGGATGTGAGTGAAGCAACGAGAAAGACTAAGAGAAAGAAAAAGACAAAAAAGTAGGAAAAAACTTGCTTGTAATGGTTAACTACCGAGGCAGGACCATATCCAGTTGTAACAAAGAAAGTTACAGATAATTATGCTTGAACCAAAGCACACGCACACAAAAAGAGTCGTCACACACTTCTGCAACGCCCAAGCGTGTAGTCTATGTCGATGCACAAGGACACCTCTATCCGTCACGTAGCGTCACGCACAGACAAAACGCACTGCTGCAACTTTTCTCAAATTACAAATTTCATCCAAGCTCTGCTGGTGCCTCTAACACGAATGTTCTAACTAACGCACACACCGTGTAGTTTCATTTTCTAACCGCGGTGTTTGTCCAGTAATTCGAGTAGAAGACCCTCACCTGCAAGGAGCCTCTAGCGGGCAGACTGTTGTATCGACGTCTTGGAATCTCTGAGAGCGAGAACTGGTGCCACAGCGCCACACAGCCAGCCTCCAGCTCTGCACAGCGAGGTCTGCGAGCCTGGTTCTGAGTGGCTGCCTGGTGCCACTCTGCGGGCTGTCTTCTCTTCCTGTCTCCGTTTCCCTTTCGCCTTCAAGTCGCCTTCCCTTCTCGTCTAGCAGGAAAGTGGAGAACCTCGTAGCCCGCCTTTTGGCCGTTCTGCCTTTCTGCTTTACTTGTTGTTTTCTTCTCATTGACGATCCTGTTTCTTGTTTGCGTCATTCTTTTCCTTTCCCTTTTCATGCATCACCGTCTCATCGTATCGACTTTCTCTTCCGACATGTTAAGTCCCCACCCCACCCCCCTTTCCTGCTACGAAGAGTGGACAGTCATCCTTCGCCTTTTTGTGTATCTATCCTTCCTTCATTTTCCGCTGTGAGCTTCTATTCGTCTCTCCTGCATTCCCGTCCTGCCTCGTTGAAACAGCGCTTATAGATGAAAGAAACTCGCTAGCCCTTTTCAAAGTCTTACAGTCGCTTTCTCTCTCTCCTTGATCCCCAACACCCGGCTCATTATCCAATGGTACGCCTTATACTTACGTACATACATTTTTTGGTATAAACAGAACAAGAGCTAGCACGCATGAACATTGAATCAAGTTGTATCGCAGTGACATTACTTCCATCGCTAGAAGAGACGAGAACAATCTTACTTCACGTAAAAGGTATCATGTCGATGATCTCACGGCCTAATTGACTCCGCTAACTTATGTGCAAAGTGTACAGTTTAAGCACTCATCAATAAGCAAAAAGTAACAAAATACAAGGTAACATCTTTATCTTACCAATGTTATCAAAACAGTTCCATCCCTAAATCATTTTGTCCCTCTGCACCTTTGTTATCAGACCATCGTTCATTCCGTTCCACACACCTGAACTCAACAAGAATGTTGCAGGCACCTTCACTTTACCGCGTACAACCTTTCAGGGCGTAGTTTCCAAGTCTTCTCTTTACCCCAGATACTCTAGAGGGGTGGAATACTACGCGAACGATGCATACAGACCAAGACAGCGAATCGACAGCGCGGTCTCTATCGAACACCAAGCCTCTACAATGGCAGACCAGGGCTGCATCGGACACAAGAAAGACCCTTTACTTCACACTCACAGACAAGCACTCGACACAGCGCGCACGAGCTCCCTTGTTTACCCTCTCCGCCATCGCAGCTTCGACCAAACGTAGGGACAGATCTGCGTTTTCGCTCGGCCTGATAAACGATCTCTGTTGATTCAGTTTGCCAGAACCCAGAGGCTTTCCACGTACAAGCATAGCTGTGACACGAAGACCTGACCAGCTGTTATAATGAGAGAACATTTGTGAACTCCTCTCACATGCAAAACACTTACTTGGAGCGATCAGACTCTATTCCGACACCTTCACAAAGCAGACACCGCGAGCAGGTAGTAGAGATGCGGTCAAACAGTACGAGCTTTTCACATCCCATACGACTGAATGTGACTTTGTAAACTGGAGGCAACTGGCGTTCTCCACAGCTTAGTCGACGCGAGGGTTGTGCCTTTTTCTCGTCCTCACTCGCCGCGTTGCGAGACGGCAGGCGAACAGGTCTCGATAACAGCAAGTTCGATGTACGACAAGGTCAAGGCCAGTGCTGGAGGCAGGTGCAGGGGGACACTACTGTCATTGACAAACCAGTTAGAGTTTTCCACGCCCTTACTACCGGTCTCCTCCTCCATGTCCGAGGTCACCTCCCCCCTCTCCCTTACCTCTCCCTGCCCCCACCCCCTAAACCCCACTCCTCATTAGAGTATACTACTTCGGCACAAACCCATTGTCATTTTTGATCTATAGTTAGGAGATACAGAAGATCATTATCCAAATTCTCTCTGTCCCCATCTCCATGTCATATGGGGTACCTTTTCTATCTGAGAAGCCTTTAGTTAGAGCTGATAGGATATAAACATTTTGCATTAAAAACCTATTAAGCTCTCACGCTATGATTGTTAGATGGCTTCAAGTTTCTTTGACAAGGCAGAACAATCATGCACAGGTACACGTTTCGAAACGAAAGGGAGAGGGTAGGGTGGTGGGGTAGGGAGGGGGTGAGATACTCCTCGTGTCACAATGCTTGCAACATCTCCACTGACTTGTTATAATTATTTGGTAGCTGCAGAACTTGCGAAAAACGTTCCACTTAGACGACGTGCTTGCTGCGGAAGATAAACTTGTAAACTAAAACCTTTGCCAAACCCTTAGAATGTGTGCATAAAATAGACTGAAATTAATGATTTCTTCGAAAGGGATATTGTATGATCCCGTCATCCTATCCCTCCAAACGGTGATAAATAATTACGATGAACCATCAACGTGATGATATTCAGCTAATACAACCAGATAATACCTCATCACAATATGGATAGGATTTTATTATCGACATTCACAATTCTATACTTCGCCAAAGATTCAACAATTCTTGTCAAGGTACGTATGGATACGAACACATTTATACGGTGATGGGAGATGGCTTTCATGATCTCTACATCATTCTCATAGCGTGAAATTCGTTGCTCCTGCATTCTAATGGCTTGAAAGGTTATATAACCGGTGACGTTATCCCTATAATTCTGACAGGAATTTTGTGTGCCTCCAATTCAGAACCAGAAATGAGAGACGCTGACGACGTCATGTCTCAATACCGCTTCGTCTCAAAGCCCCAGCAAGCGACAGGGACGACAAAAGGAGAAGATATTGGTTTCGGATGCGCTGAACATTCACACACCCTCATCGACGCAACGAGCGATCCTCGACCATCCCAATGCACGAGCCATTGTGGACTTTACAGAGTAGTTGAATGGTCTCGGGCGGCCTAAAGCCCGCTAGGGGAATGGCATCAGGAATAAGACTCGCTGAGTCAGGCGCCTTTCTGAAAGCTGCTCTGGATCCCAGGCACACCAAGTCCATCCAGACTGGTGGGAAAGGGATGACCCCGCAGATCAAATTGACTTTCCTTGTTGTCCCCAAGTCAGGGCCGGACTGGAAGCGGACCTCCACGAGACATTCGCTCTCGGTGCCATCAATCGCGCTGCCCCAGAGGCACTCCAAAGTCAGGGCCCCAATCCATCGAGAATCCAACCCCGGAACCTGTCAAGTCGGCGGCCTCTGACGCCATCAACTGTGCGGGCCTCGAGGGCCACTCCTGGATGGGTGACATGGAGTTCCAGAGAGATCAAAGACGCCAGCCCTCGGACCCGTCTTCCCAGCGGGCACCGGGCCATCGGGGTCCTCATTGGCACCGTGTCCCTGGCTGCAGAGCTCAGGGAGAGAGAGAAAAAAATCGTTGGAGCACTACCGCCACCACACAAACAGGAGAGCTTTAAAGGAGAGCTTGCTGGTAGCGGACCAAACGCTGAGGCGGTATGCTCACGTTCCCGATCATTCGCGCCTCTCTCGCTCCTGGGAGCCGTGCAGGAGTGAAAGAAGTGCGCTCCCCACACAAACACCCTTAACCCCCCGGTCGGGCTTCTCCAGAGCCCGCTTCTGAAAGGCGCGCTCTTCTCGAACAAAGATGGGCGGGCGTCGTTTGGCTCGCGGGTCTGAGCGATCCTGTAAACAAGGTTTTATTGCCTTCTGAGGCCATTGTTTGCAGAGATAACTTCAGATCCGCCGGCGCCTCATATACGATTGGACGGGAAATTTAGTCTGGTACATCCCCGGTAAATTGTTTCAGGGGCAAAATGGTCGATTTTCTGTTGCTGACCCTGGGGCTCCAATTTGTGTAGGCCCCAAAACTAAGTGCGGCGTCGGTTGTTGCAGACCCAGCCTTTTTTGAGAAGGGCCAACGAGATGGAGATAGATGGACCGAGACAAAGAAGCAGAGGGAAAGGCGGAAAGAGGTGGAAAAGGATGAAGACAAATGCGCTCTTCTGTGACGACTGACCCCTCAGGGAAAGACGCAGATCAATGCGGAAGTGGAAAGGATTCCCACACAAAGGCACCCCGGGATCTGTGATCTAGTTATGTACCGCTCGCTTTCACGGTAATGGTCACCCGTTTGCATTGTGCAGAGCACGCCTGGGCGAGCAATTTTATACCAGATCTCCCGAAGAACTGGGTTCATTTCACTCACACCCCGCACAGGCTTTGGAATCAGGCGGCGGTGATTTCAAAAGAAAGTGGAAATTGTTCGCTTCTCATGCAAATCAAGCGGACGCTTTGATGAGTGCAGCACGTAAACAAATTCACTTTGCCATTCATTATCACCCATTAGTCTTTTCTTTTCTCTACCTTTTCTCTCTTTCATCGTTGTTTAACTTCTGCTTCCCCCCTTCCCCCCCCCCCCGCCCCCTCCCGCCTCCCCGCCCCCCCCCCGCCCCCCCAGGCCCCCCCCCCCCCCAGTTTCCTCCTTCCCATCACCAGGCTATCGAATTCAAACAGCCATAATGGTTGCGTGACCATGAATATCCCAGAAAAATCCATTTGTAGCAAGAACAAATCTGAAAGAACGTCTGTTCTCAGGAAGCAGAGTGCCACAGAGAAGCAAGTAAAGAAGACAAATGTACTATGACGATAACAACGACGACTTTTTTGGAACAAAGAAATAATGATTGACAGGTGAAAAGGAGGAAACAGCAGAAGACAGAAAGGAAGGAAGGAGGGAAGGAAATGATGGAGGGAAAATATCTTTTCAGTAATGTATCAGTCAGTATTGGCTGTATCAGATCAATAGATTGCATTTGTTCACTCCTATATCAACGCGTCAAAATACCACAAACCTCCTAATTACAATAATGGAAACAGTTACACAAAACCCACGTCTGAGAAAACTCGTGTTCCAGTCATACATTATACGCTGGAGAAAGGCTCCGGCAGTTGACAAGTAAGCTGGAATTGTTTTAATCATTAGAAACGCGGGTAGAAGGGAAATAAAACTAATTGCATGAAGGGAGGACAAGATGGAACGATTGAAAATTGATGAGAAAAAGTAGTGGCAGGTTTCTCGTTTGCAGCTTCAAGGCCTGTCGTCAGAGTTCTCCCTCCCTCCCTCCCCCTCTCTTTCTCTCTCCTCTCTCTCTCTTCCTCCCCCCCCCCCTCCCTCCTCTCTTTCTCTCTCCTCTCTCTCTCTTCCTCCCTCCCCCCCCCCCTCTCTCTCTCTCCCTCTCTCTCGCTTGTGACTGTAGGTAGCGGCATTCGAAGCTTGACAGATCCTAGGGTTGCATCTTTGGGCACTGTGTTTTACTTGCGCCGGTTCTCTTCACCTAGGCGTAAAACTGGGCACCTGTGAGGACATCAATGGAATACTGTAGTACGATTAACTCTTGTATTCGGCCATGATCCAGCACTGAGTTCGTAGACTCCCAAGGTAAGGGAGTTGGTGCTGCTGCCTCTCTGCGTCTTATCACAGACTCTGTATGAGTGCCTATGGTTTTATTTGTCCTTTACAGTGTTTGTCGTCAAGTGCCAATGAAGGAATGAACAAGCGGCCCAGTGAGCGGGGGATAAAGTGTAAAGCGTTTCGAGATCCAGACATGGCTGATAAGTTGCTGTTCGAAAACCACACCTTCACGTCTTACCTGTCTTCTCTAAGAAACAACAAGGACAGCTTCATGAAATGTGACGGGTCCCTCCATACTTGAGGCCGTCTGAAACTTTGGTCAAATCGAGTAAAGACGGGACTAGCAGTTTTGAGATTTTACTCGATTCAGAAAGCTGAACCATCACTGCATTTACATTGTGAATTTCATTCGTAATATGCACTGACAAAGGCACAGACCTTGAGGTCTGCAGAAATAACTCGTAATCTTCATGTACAAAAATAATGCGTCTGACTGCGTGACACCCTACCCCGTCAATGTTCTGATTCTGCTTTACATGCAAAGGAATCCGTTAGAGTATAGTGTTACTGTAAACAGGATACTCTCATCTGTAAGTATTGTGTATTTTCATCGGCCATTGAGAGATTGACTTAGAGCTTAGAGCCAATATAATTACTCATATTCTGTAAACTTCATGTGCTGCACATTTCAAAAGCTGTTTTCAATAATAAACAAAAACAAGCAACCAACCGAACAACAACTGCTTTCAGTATACATGCCTTCAAATAGGCATTCAGCATCAATCAATGCACATATCATGATAGTTGTAACATTTTGAAGGGAATAAATTGCCCTTTATGGTAATGCAATGAACAAAAGATCGCCAACAGTGCTGAACCGCATTGGTTTGACAGGACCGATCACAATAGAACATGCATTGGTTTGACAGGACCGATCACAATAGAACATGCACATTTTGCGACAGCTGCTGACACGATTCGAGCAAAACATAGGACGAATCCAAACATTTTCCCCTGCAAATAAGACCAGATTCAACGGCAGAAATAAGTTTGACTGAAGATTTAAATGGTACAGTCTCGGATCAGTGCAATGATACACGATATTTTCACTCGACATTTATGAAACAGCTCATAGGAAACTCCAGTGTCCCTCAAATGTCAAACTCAAGGCTGCGACACAAACAATTTTCCTCATTCTTACCTATGACTACACACTCGTCTTAGTTTCCATACTTTCTAACATGTTTGCTGAAAAATACTCTGCGAACCAACAGAAAAGTATGTAAAAAGCTAGAACACTTCTCCCCCAACCCCCACCCCATCCCCACAACCCCCCAAACAACAAAAACAAACAAACAGACAAGACAGAGGAGAGACTGGAAGACAGAGAAGAGGAGGAAACTAGTTTTTAAAAAACTTATCACGGAAGTAACCGAAAATTCAAAGGTAAAAGGCAAGAAAACAATTGAACAATTTGCATAAGTAGCTGCACTTCATTTTAAAGGAATGAGAATAAGACAGCGGAAAGGATGCTGGAATAACACGAAGAAAGAAATTCGCCAGGAATAGCAGATCATTATCTGAGAAAGGATGCGTGTAGCAGTACGAGGAGTTTTAAAAAGCAAGAATGAATAGCTAACTAAAAAAGAACACAAGATAGAATTGATATACTTCATAGTCACATAAAATCTTGCTTGAAAAGAGATAATAGCTGAGAATCTTCTCTGTGAGACAGATACATGTAAGGGATCAGTCAATGACCAGATCGATCGGATACAGAGTCTCATGCATAGTCGTAGAGGGAGAGTTCATTCCCTTCACGAATCATACAAACATGTGTTAGGATTTATATGTTTGTATAAAGGCAACCAGAAACTTGGTAGGCAAAATCTCATCCATGATAAAATGACATTAACACTGTGAAAGTTTCAAAATAAGAGCTGCTGTTGGTGATTCATGTTGGGGGAAAAAACCAGAGAGACAGAGGCGTGGGGGATGTCAACAACAGACTTACAGTTAAACACAGATACACAGATCAAAGCAAACCAGAAGGGGATGGATGAAAGAGAAGGCGGGTGGGTAAGACGGAGGGGTCAAGATGACACGAAGTGACTGTCTGGACACAAGGTCTCGTCCGAGCAGCCCGAAAATAAGAAGTGCTGCCGTTGCTATATGTTGAAATAAACACCAGGATAGGAAGACAAGTGTGGAGGATGTCAAGTTCAGACTTAGAGAGTCAAATACAGATACAGATACACAGGGGAGGGGGAGGAGGAGAGAAGGGGAAGAAGGAAGGGGGAAAACGACAGAAGCAGACTCACTCTCTGTCTGGATAACTGGGGGGGGGGGGGGGGGGGGGGGGGAGGAGAGAAGGCTATGAAAGAAGAGGGGAAAACAACAGACGCAGACTCTCTCTCTCTCTCTCTCTCTCTCTCTCTCTCTCTCTCTCTCTCTCTCTGGATACCGGGAGAGGAGGAAAGAAGGGCAGGTAGGAAGAGAGAAAACGACAGGCGCAGACTCACTCTCTGTCTGGATACCCGGGGGGGGGGGGAGAAGGAGAGAAGGGTATGAAGGAAGGGTGAAAAATGACGGAAGCAGACTCACGCTCTGTCTGGATACCGGGGGTGGGGTGGGGGTGGGTGGGTTGGGGGGAGGAGGAGAGAAGGGTATGAAGGAAGGATGAAAAATGACGGAAGCAGACTCACTCTATGTCTTGATACCGAGGTCTCGTCTGAACAGCCCGAAACCACGCCGCTACTTCCGCTGTCCTCCATTTCCTGTCAGAGACAGCAGCCCCTGATTGGCAGCCTGTTGGGGCCACTGGTCTTGTGGACACGGCTCCTGGAAGTCTTCCAGACGAGTGTCCGAGCCAAGTCTCCAAGACGCGTTTCCCACTCCTCTAAAGCGTCAGTAGTACCTGTCCTTGCTGACTTTCCCTAGCAAGTTTTCAAGGTTTTTCAAAGGAAAATTTCCGAGAGAAATCCTGCGAACTAATCTTCGTTCCGATAGGAGAGGTCGGCGAAAGGAATTTCAAAGCAGGTTTTCCTGAAAAATTCATAAAATTCGTGCACATAGATGAGGACCTTTTGTAAGCAGACACTTCATACACTTCCAAAAATGAGAGGTGATACGCACGGACAAAGAAATTGACTGAACGAAGAACAATCTTTGCAAATGTTGCCGATAACACGGGGCCGGGGGTGGAGGGTATTGGGTTAGGAGTAGGTAAGACCCGGAAGTCGTGAAAAAAGGTTAAGTATTCAGGATAAGAACGCAGTGAAAAGATCAATAGAAAACTGCTACCTGGATAAGTCTCTCGATCTCAGGTCCTCTTAAAACAGGGGAATCTCACGCGTCCGTAACAGAGACAAGGTAGAGGCGCTAATTGAAACTCTGAATCACTCCGTTAAAACATGTTCAGTCCGCGCAAAGTTGTCAAAGGATGACCACCTGTCGCAGAACGCTGCTTTGCTCTCCAGGCATGTCCAAGGATCTGCACTGTCCTAGACTTCCAGCAGACAATGGAGACGCTCTGTGAAGCGCAGGCTTTATACAAGGAACATCAGGGAGAGCTGCAGCAGCTGCCCGACCCAAATGGAACGAGCTCGGCGCTGCTTATTTCGAGCAGCAAGCGTTACTACAGATCGATTGCAAGGTTTCAAGCAGTCCAGCTGGATCGAATCATCCAGCAAGAGAAAGAGATGATGGCAACCAATTACGACGCCCTTGGTTTGACGGAGCCATGTGGCGTTGCTTTGAAGAGAAGGAATGGAGATTCGGGGAGATTTCCACTCTTGCTGCCTAATGCGATATTATCGGGTTTTTTTAGCTTTCTGTCGAAACTTCCTTTGTGAAAGTCTGCAATCTTGCACCATTAACACAAACTCATTCCAACTACCAAAGCTATGACGTTTAATGTATCCTAGCACGAAAATATCTGCATGAAGAGATTTCTAGAGAAGAAGGAAACTTCGAAGAAATGCAGGGCACACCATAAAATGTCATGCGTCAAAATAGTTAACCCCAACGAAGGACAACGTCGCAAAAAAGGTGCATTTTCAATAATAACTGGTCAGAAACAAAATTCATATCTTTGCAAGCACTTCATATCTAGTCGACATTCCATTACAGCTGAAGTTATCAATGTTTGTAATCCTCGAAGAGTTGAACTGCAGCAGGAAAATTGTTGCGTGTGAGTAGAGGCCGCTCTGCTGAAAACTGTTTTCAATGAAGGAAATGTAATAGCCTTTCCTTTTGAAGATACGTGAAACCTTTTCCAGTTGAGGAATTAATAACTGTTCTCGAATGTCGGCATTTAAATTTGCGTGGGCTAAGAAATACAAGCGGTTTTCCAGAAAGCACTCAAAGATATCTCTCAGTGGAGACACTGGAAGCGTTACACAGTAAAAGAGTTAAAAGCTGTCCTTGAGTGAATACACTTGGAACCGTGTTTACGTGACTGCACTGCCACAGCAAGACCTGAAAGTCGTTCTCCAACGAAGTAAGTGGAAACTGTTTTCCAGAGATGGCACACTTGCAGAGGGACCCGATCCTCGTGTAAGACGCTGGCAAGCTCTACCGCGTGCCTTGGCTGCTGAGCAGACACGCACAGGAATCGCTGGTCTTGGAACAGACCTTTTTATAGCAGCAGATTAAGAGGGCCTCCCTTGTCTTTCCAGCCAGCGCCACGCACTGCGACGGAGGCAAGATCTTGGTCTCAAAGAATTCCAAAGAACCCCACACTCCCAATTAGCAGCCTTGGCTGATTGGAGAGAGCCACGCTCTGAATTATTTACACCCCGGGGAGACATCCAGCGTGCAGCTGACAGCTCCAAAACTGACAATACTGCCACTGATTATCGTCCAGATGCGGCGGTCAATAGCTACATTTTAGTTGCCAGCAGATCGTTCTCCC
>JAWQFJ010004846.1:22500-32500 GCA_034096865.1 Theodoxus fluviatilis
CCACTCCAACTTTGATTAGGTATCGGGAAATCCGTGCAAACTCTTTCCGAGCGAAGCAGGCGGTGACAGAATATCGATATGGAAAATAAATAGAAAGGCGAAAAAACACTCAGAAAGGACAGAGGGTTTCCGCGGGAGGTATCGCGAATGAAATCGCATATCAGGTCTTCAAGTAAGCATCGATATGTTGTTATCGAAAACCTTCGATTCCATTGCACTTGTTGATGAAAGAGCCTTTCGCCGTGGAAAATTATTTGCTGCAACTCCCGGGGCCGTTTTCTTTCTGTTATTCTTAAAAAAGAATATAATCTATGTTAACATTCGCTATAAATATGTATGCAAAATATTTGCTATCAGGCTTTTGATAACGGACTCCTTATGCAGAGAAGAGGGAAACA
Organism: Theodoxus fluviatilis; assembly: GCA_034096865.1. Lineage (NCBI taxonomy): Eukaryota > Metazoa > Mollusca > Gastropoda > Cycloneritida > Neritidae > Theodoxus > Theodoxus fluviatilis. Next base: position 22,899 of record JAWQFJ010004846.1, read on the forward strand.
TAAACAATTTCAGCTTAGCAGTAATGTTTTATTACTCATTAGTTATTAAAATATACACAAACGAAAAAAAGAGATGAAACTTTCCTCGCATGTCATCGCAGATAAAATTTCTCTATTCAAATAATAATGTCTTCTTTTTCCTCCTTAAGCACGCTTAATCAATATTTTCTTACAAGAATCAGTCGCTAAAATAACAATCACGACGTAGCAACGACGTATTTCATCATCACCACCACCAGCACCAGCACCACTAGCACCAGCACCACCACCACCAGCACCACTACCACCAGCACCACCACCACCACCACTATCACCACCACCACCAGCACCACCCTCACCACCACCACTCCCACCCACCTCCCACAACCACCACCACCACCACCACCACCACCACCATCCTCCTCCTTTAAGTACTACTTCCTTAACATCGCTTCCTTTATTTCTGACCATTCCGGGTACTCTCCTTGGATTCCATTCAAGTGAAACATGGCTCCATACCAAGCCTCATTGTCAAGGCCCGGGGAGAGAGTCACATTCTTTATTGAGACAAATAGGTGCTCTTTACTCAAATATCATTTTTAGTTCGTCCGAAAAATTAGAATCTTGCCCAATGTAAGATTATTTTAGCAAACAAACAAGCAAACACTTTTCAAGAGTGACATAACAGTAGCGAAACTGCTGCATTGACTACGGCCAGGTGTTGCAAGTGTTATCGACAATACAGATGGTAAATAGAGGAATGCACTCCTCAAGAAGTAGTATTCACAACTTGACCTTTCATGGGTGTCATATACATAATTATATAGATATGACATAAATACTTGCTGATGGTGCTTGGCTGCTCGCACCTTCTTGCATTTTAATTCCAGACCTTTCGACATGTTTGGTACACATCCGTCTGGGTCAAGTCAAAGTTTAGCAGGCTTAAGTATCGACTGCCTATGCTAATGAAGGCTGAGAGACACCATAATCACCATGCTGGGGAGATCCCGGTCTGACCAGAGTCATTAACATCTACTCAGGAATAACAAAGCAGCATTAGCTAACAACGGCGACTGCCAGGGGGTCTGTGTACGAGACCCACCGACGACTTGGAAGATTTTGCTGTCACGACTCTGTCTCCGTCCTGCAACTGATCTGTATGTTCCAACAGACATTGCAGACATTTTGAGCGATTTTCGCGCATACCCCAACTAGGAGATGGGAGCAAGAATTGCAAGGTTGGGGCAAGTATATGTCAGTCAAGACAGGAAACACCAGTGTCTAATATAGGACTCGATTTTTCGAGTGTCTCAATTGTTCAATGTTAGCAGAGGAGGAAGAGGATGATAAAATCGAGACACCGATAAAAAAAAGAAGTCACATCGTGCTTTCGGTCAATATTGATTCATCTAGCATTTCTATATGACATAGTTATGCCCTCGCATACGGTGAACACATTTCTATATGACATAGTTATGCCCTCGCATACGGTGAACACATTTCTATATGACATAGTTATGCCCTCGCATACGGTGAACACATTTCTATATGACATAGTTATGCCCTCGCATACGGTGAACACATTTCTATATGACATAGTTATGCCCTCGCATACGGTGAACACATTTCTATATGACATAGTTATGCCCTCGCATACGGTGAACACATTTCTATATGACATAGTTATGCCCTCGCATACGGTGAACACATTTCTATATGACATAGTTATGCCCTCGCATACGGTGAACACATTTCTATATGACATAGTTATGCCCTCGCATACGGTGAACACATTTCTATATGACATAGTTATGCCCTCGCATACGGTGAACACATTTCTATATGACATAGTTATGCCCTCGCATACGGTGAACACATTTCTATATGACATAGTTATGCCCTCGCATACGGTGAACACATTTCTATATGACATAGTTATGCCCTCGCATACGGTGAACACATTTTAAACCCAAATGGTTTGAGACAACTCTGCACGCAATTGAATCGAGCACCCGTGGGAATCAACATTTTGAAGAAAGAAAGAAAAACGACTAATAGTTTCTGAACATTCCTTTTTTTACACTCCAATGATTAAGAATATAACTCGCATTTGAGATCTCTTAAGACATCTTCAAAAGGTATCAATCTAATTCAAAGGCCGAAAAACGCTCTTCTAGCTGATGAATTATGCGACGGGATTAAATTTACTTGTGGGGTGTGAGAACTCAGTCAATATCAACGTTCCACTCACATTAAAATTCATTTAAAGGTATTTCATAAGCTGTAGATCGGCAGAGATATTGAGGTACTGTAAAAAACAAGACCACAGGTCAGTTTTCTACTTTTAAAATATCACAATCGATACCCAGGTCCCCTACGCACTGAAGTGGACTGTAGATCCATTTCGCTTGAGGCTCAATTCAACTCACACGGTTATGCGGAGTCACATTTGTGTTTCTCGTTTCTGAACAAAAACAACACCAGGTGCTTGGAAAGAGCTGCACAGATCTGGAGGCAAGAGCCCCCTCATCGTCCCTCCCCATGACAGAAAGTTCCCAGCTGAAGCTGCCACAGTCTTTTCCTGCTATCAGGCCAAACAAAATGTAGATGAAACAATGCTTTTAGTTCGGGCTTCATGGCAGTGAGCGGCCATTTTCAGTGGCTGAAAAAGGTATCACCACGGCTGCGCACAAATGGTGCAACATGTCTGTTGACTTCCCCTCTATGCCAAGCCGAAGGAATAAAAGTCTCATCAAATCGGTGTTCTGGCTTTAAATGCTGTTGCATACATTAATGAGTCTCTCGCAAGGAGTGGAAACTTGTTTGTAGCCCATAAAGGCAAAGTCGCATGGCTGTTGGTCAAAATGAGACGAAGGTAGGTAAAGGTCAATGAGGTGATTCAGTAGGGATTGTCGACGTGCTAGACCGTAAAAGCACTATCTAGATCGATATCAAAGCAGAAGTCACCCTTCGTGACATTGCCAATGGCATTTCATTTACCCTGGAAAAACTTCTACAATCATCACATATACTTTAGATAGTATCATCAACTGTTACTTACAATTTCAACAAATAAACCCTGCAATCTGAAAGAAAGTAAGAGAGGACATAAGAAATGTAAGCAAGCAGCCCACAACAATTCAGACTTATTCTTCCATTTCATTTCAAAGGCACATCACTACATGTTCATATATATGTACAAACATATATTTTAAAAATCAAATTTAGTTACCCTAATCTACAGCAAATTTACATGGTAATCCACCATGTGCTCCAAGGTAAGCAGAGTGCGTCTGCTCCGGGGGGGGGGGGAACCCCTGAATCCATGTAAAGAAGACACCAGTATCTGTCCCAATAGGTGCTCGTACAGCTAAATGTTGAAAAAAGGAAAAAATTAGAAAAAGGAAGGGGTTGGGGTCAAGTAAAACACAAAAAGCAGGTTTGGTAGCGAGTAGCTTTTACAGGACGGTAGCTCATCCACTTCCTAAAGTTTCCGCCTCGAGGGTAAAAAGAAGAAGACTCTAAGTCTAAGTAAAGGTCCAGAGAGAATTAGTCAGAGATGATCACAAGGAGAAATGAAATCAATTGTGGAAGAGTGAGGCAGTGCTTGGAGAGTGCTCTGAATAATACATATCCGTACTTAATCAGTGTTTCAAACTAGGCTTCTCGTCACGATCTTTGCAGCAACAGAACAGATCGACGCCGTGAATAATAAACAAAGAAAAACTTCCCGCGGATTGCACGCAGAGACGGAAAGTCACGCAGGCAACCTTTGAGGGGAAAACTGCATTCGGAGTCAAATGGAGACTTTTCACTCTCTTTCCACATCACTACTTCATAATATTTTGGTGCAAATCTTTCCTCGTGTTAAATTCGCAGCAAAGACAGTTTAAAGGTCAAAGTGTACTTTTGTAAAATACAAATCAGGAAATACAATCGTAGAGTTATAGAGGCTAGTTTTTGCGAGATAAACAAATGGTGAATCGACATATTTCTTGCGTCGTTTCGTCATTAGCAGCGACATCACGTCTTGAGAGTATCGTGACGTCTGGGTACGAAGTCCCATCATTCCCCGTGTTAACAAGCCGAGACTGGGTCACGCAGCCAATCAGAGAACAAGCAAGCGGTTTTGACGCCAAGGGCGTCTGCCCTGCAACAGCTGAGTCATCGCCGGCCCCCGTTGCTTCCTGCACAGTCTATTGACTATTCTCTCTTCGTGGAAATCTGAATGGTAGTCACGTCTTTTTCCTGATAGGGGTACCGTACAAGTCCTGTGCCGCACTGCATTCCGATGACTGAAGACAAGACCTTTTTGCCATTGATCTGATGGCTTTCCACGCCAAACTCCATCCAAGAACGATCTATTCTGTTGTAAATCCATGCTGCACCATCTTCAATGGTTTACTGAATAAAGGAATGAATGCAAGAGATATTTCACTTACCTGGTCGAAGAGCGTTTTCCACCTCTGGAAAACAGGAAAAGATACATTGTGTAAGGATTAAAATGACACATTTCGAGGGTGAAGATGTATGATTAAATAAAAAAACAGTACAACGTACTTCACCTGCAAATATGTACAGAAAAAGCACACAAGACTACCGAAATTCAACAACAGACCTAACCTACGACAGGAAGGTAAAAATACAAAACACAAAATATAAATTCTCTTATCAAGTTATGCATGCTCCACTTTCACTTTCCTTACTCATGTCTTCCTCCATTTTTTTCCATCCACTCTGTCTCTTTGTGTAACCCATCCCCCCTGTGGGTTGGGGGTAAGAACTGACCCATCGCGTCTCCCGACGCGATTTGTAAGAGACGAATAATTAGAGACAACGTGACTTGATTAGCTCTTATTCTAACCAGTACTGGTACTAATGATTTATCGTAATCAATGGCCTTACATTGCCTACAAAGACAAATAGGCCTTAAAACTCCATCCAACCATCAATCCATCATCCATCCATCCATCCATCCATCCATCTATCCATCCATCCATCTATCCATCCATCCATCCATCCATCCATCCATCCATCCATCCATCCATCCATCCATCCATCCATCCATCCATCCATCCATCCATCCATCCATCCATCCATCCATCCATCCATCCATCCATCCATCCATCCATCCATCCATCCATCCATCCATCCATCCATCCATCCATCCATCCATCCATCCATCCATCCATCCATCCATCCATCCATCCATCCATCCATCCATCCATCCATCCATCCATCCATCCATCCATGTCTCACCCATAAATCCATTCCCCCATATCTTTTCACGTTGTGGAGTCTAGACACATGTCAAAGGGCTAAACGCTACTTCTGAGCTAACATTGTTACGTAAAGCCTTAAGTTTTCTCGGTCACCCTGGCACTTTAAAGCAACTGACGGTGAAAATAATTAAATATCGTTTGAGGGGAAAACACCGTAACAGAGACTTAAGAAAAGTGTTCTGCTTTTTCCCACCTATCTCGTCGTCTGCAACAGGAAGATAGTCTACGTGCGGAAATGGCAGAGAAGACCTGGTGTCAAGCAGACTAGAAATCACATCACGAAAGGTAGTATCTGTGTCCGGCGTTCTGTCTTTAACGGTAGTCAGTCAATCCAGCTTTATGTCTTGGATCATGGAAGCAATCTTAAAACTCGCAGCATAAGGCACGCTATTATTCACAGACGCCAGGACGAGGTACAGTATCAAGAAACTCTGGCGATTTGAAACTGAGGTCTCTAGAACATTTTCTCTCAAGAAGCAGACACGATGCAGATACAAAGTGACAGGACCATTTACATTTCGAACGAACTAGAGTAACCTATCGAATGGAAATGAGATGGAATGACGTCAGCAAGTGATACGTGAGCATTCCATGTAGGCGCACGTCCCAACACTATATGGCTTTTTTCCCCTTCTGAAGAGAGTCACACAGTCAGAGCAAATCTCAGCCAGTACTGCCTTTGAAAATCTTCAGTATAGCTCTGTATTTCGACCTCCAATTAGTTGACTTTTCCCCCCGTCAGATCCACGTCCACATACGTCAGATGTAGCATACAGTCTCAAGACTCAGCCAAATGCACCGTGCCTCTCCGCAGAACGAGAGGAACTTCTCAACCTCATAACGTGACCAACCTAGGGCGACTTCCAAAATGTCTAGTGGATTCTCTTTGCTGAGGCGCTTGGCGACGTCTCTGATAAGGTCTTCAGCACACCTCTAACCTTTGCAATTCTGTGTGGAGACTCTCCAACGTTCTCGACACATAACTCACGCAGGAAAAGTTCCTCAAGGGCTGAGGATGGAGAGCAGGGGGAAGTGGCTGGAGGCAGGGTCGACAGCGAGAGGTCTTTTGGAGCATCAATCTACAGACACAGAAGAAGGCGCCGCCAAAAGAGAAGAGCCAGGACAGCCAAGGGTTGCAACTAAGGCGGCGCGAGAGTGGGATCAGGGAGTGGGTGGTGAAGCACCGAGGCCATGGAAAAGATCAGGGGGAGGAAAGGGTTAGTGGAGGACAGCAGGAAGGAAGGAGAAGGAACGAGAGGGAAAAGAAGATTGCGAGCAGCAATGAAGCACAGCAAGTGCAGGACAAGTGGCATCCGCCAGGGAAGTACATCTTTCTTCCTGCCCTACAGAGTGGCGGTCTGTCTGAAGACAGCACTGCCTGGCCTCCACATCTCGTCTACATGTCTTAAGCTCTCTCTCTCTCTCTCTCTCTCTCTCTCTCTTCTTCATCCCCTCCCCTCCCCCCTCCAACCCCCCCCCCCCCAACCTTACCTCCCAATCTACCGGGTCACGTAAGCACCAATCCATCTCCGCTCTGAGGCGACCACTCTATTTATCTCGCATGTTCTTTGTAACACGTTGTTTCGTCCGTTCAGTCAGTCAGTCAGTCAGTCAGTCATCAGTCAGTCAGTCAGTCAGTCAGTCAGTCATCAGTCAGTCAGTCAGTCAGTCAGTCAGTCATCAGTCAGTCAGTCAGTCATCAGTCAGTCGTCAGTCATCAGTCAGTCAGTCAGTCAGTTAGTCAGTCAGTCAGTCAGTCAGTCAGTCAGTCAGTCAGTCAGTCATTGTGTGTTTGTGGGTATTCGTGCGTGCGCGTGCATGCGTACCTGTGAGTGTGTGTGTATTTGTGTGTGTGAGTAGTTGTGTGTGTGTGTGCGTGTTTGTGAGTATGTGAGTGTTTGTGAGTGAGTGTGTGTGTGTGTGTGTGTGTGTGTGTGTGTGTGTGTGAGAGAGAGAAAATGCTTGCATGCATGCATGCTTGTGTGTTTTTCTGTCACACAGTTGTGTCCATCTCCATTCTCTGTAATACTGTCTGCATGTCTGACTGTCAGTCCACATGCCGACATCCCTATAACTCATTTTTATCCGCTGGAGTCATATGCACCCCCTGTGGGATGGGCGTAAGAACAGACCCACCACGTCTCCCTCCCTACTCCAGTTGTCAAGGCGAACGACCTGGGAACTCTGACATGACTTGCTCTTACTCCAGCAAGCTCTTTTGGTTTTCCTGTGTGACGGTCTTACGTAGCCTACAAAGGCTGATAGGCCGTACAGCTCCATTCATCCACCCACCCACTGTGTGGCTGCTGTTGCTTTTGCTGTTGCTGCCGATGCTCCACCTACCTGCTCTCCCCCTCCTCTCCTGTCTCAGGCAGCGCTCTTCCTTTCTACTCACACGTATTCATATCCCACATAGATATCAAGTAGCGTATTTCACGTACCAGGAATTTTATTTCAAAATGACTGTACGTCTTTGAAGAATTTCATCTAAATTTGAAGACAGATAAACAGTTAAGCAAATGCAAGGTTCAGTCTTAGTGCTACGAAATGATATTATTTTCGATCCACCTCTTTCCGATTACTAAGTGTCATAAATACATCTTCTATCTAGAGTCACATATATGTGAAGCTGCAGTAAGATTAATAAAACTCAATCTCCAGAAAGAGCCCTTAATTTTCAATTCATTTCAATTAATCAAACCCATTTTTTCCAAATATTACTTAGCTGTTCGAAACACAATTATCAATGGACAACAAATGTGACATTCGTTTCCTTAATCTAATGTGTATATATATTTCTGAACTCAGTTGTGATTTAAAAGGATTACCCGAATGCGGTCTAGTTTTTCTTATAAAGAGAGCTCGGGTTAAAACTGAGGACTGTGAGAGGAAACAAGGAAAAAGAAGTTTCAATACGTGACATTTCCATCAAATGAAGCACCTGTATGAAACTCTAAGTTACTGTGAGCAGTTCCTGTTCTTCAAAATCAGGAGGGCTTTCGTATGCACTTCATATACGACAACTCTTTTGAAGCTGTCTTCCGTTGAATCCTTCTTCCAGCCCTCTCTTTCCTCCTTGCCAGCCACCAGAAACTCCATTTAAACCCCTCCCTCAGTAGTCCTGGCACAAACAGCAGGACTTTTTAGCAGCAGTAGCAGTCGCAGCAGGAGGGGGGAGGAGAAGGAGGAAGAGGAGGAGGAGAAGAAGAAGAATAAAGGGGAAGGAGAAGGAGGAGGAGGAGAAGAACAATAAAGGGGGAGGAGGAGGAGGAGGAGGGGGGGAGGGGGAGGATGAGGAGAAGAAGAAGAATAGAGGAGGAGGAGAAGGAGGAGGAGGAGGAGGAAGAGTGGTTCTATAAAAGCTGTAGTACTATCCTGGTCATCAATTACCCACCATCATCACTACCTCAACTATCAAAGGCAGAGAGAGAGAGAGAGAGAGAGAGAGAGAGAGAGAGAGAGAGAGAGAGAGAGAGAGAGTGAGTGAGAGAGTGATGTTTTACGGCCTATCAGCCTTTCTAGGCAATGTAAGGCCATTAAGCACGAACATCACTAGAACAGTTTAGAGTAAGTGCAAATCAAGTCACGGTGTCACTAGTTATTCGCCTCTTACGAATCGCGTAGGGAGACGCGGTGGGTCAATTCTTACCCCGAACCCACAGGGGGATTTAAAAATGCTTTCTGCATCCGGTGTACCCAGGCGGTCACCCATCCAAGTTTAACCGGGCCCGACGTTGGTTAACTTTGATCAACGGCAGAACTAGTCGCAAGGGTCATCAAGATGTTCGTAATTTCTACTTGCTTAACCACGACCACCATTGTACATGTCCACCTCTGCCACCACCAACATAATCACATGCATCAGCTTCACCAGCATAATAACCACTAGTACTACTAACATAAATCTTACCAATATCATTGTTATCCTCACCACCACCATCATCATCATTTCTATCACCTACATTATCCCCGCTGTAAAAGCCACCAACGCCACTCATCAATGCACCACGACCACACCACGACCATTACACCACTACTGTCGTTTTCAACATGACAAACAGCATTACATCCCCCAGTGTTTCCATCTTCTTTCTCACTGTCACTTCAAATTCAGTTTAGCACCAGAGCATGAGACAATCAATATAAGATATTGCATTGCTCCCAACCCAACCAGACTGCATAACTCATTTCAATACGAGTAAGGCCACACAAAAAAGTTATGGTTACAGTAACAGGACAATAAAGGGGGTAAAGAGATCGGCCTGGCCTATTTTTTAATGGACAAGGCCAGAATGAACATCAATCCCAATTTCTCTTTCGCTGAGAACACCGATTAAA
>JAWQFJ010004846.1:42500-50000 GCA_034096865.1 Theodoxus fluviatilis
CTGCACACATTTGCACACACTACACACGCACTGCACACGTACACACTCATCATACACACACACACACTACACACATGATACACACACATATACACACACAGACACACACATTGCTCACACACACATACACACACACTACACACACGCTACACACACATATAAACACACACAGACACACACATTGCTCACACACACATACACACACATTGCGCACGCACACATGCACACATTGCACACACACATACACATTGCTTACACACACACACATATTGCACACACATTGCACGCACGCACACACACACACACATTCATATACACACGCACAAACATACACACACATTACACACACACACACACACACACACATACACACACACTGCATACACAGACACGAAAGAAGACGTAACTTAAAAAAGTGTGAGGAGGCAAAGAGTAGAAACGGGTTCTAACTCCTGCAGGAAGCAAAGAGAGGTAATCGATAGGCCACAGCATGCCTCTCTAAGCTGAGAGCCGGCAATAACTCACAGCTGATCCATAGTGCGATCAGGTCTGGGCTCCATCGAGGGACAAAGGCCATCCATTTACACCAGCCTTCCATTTTACAGGGGTTATGATCCCCTTCAATGCTAAGGGAGGGCCCGCCTTCCTTCTCTTTGAGCCCAGACGATGACCGCTATAAAAAGGACTGAGCTTAGGCGGCTCAAGGATAGGAAAGTATAGACTTTGTTGACATGTGCATGTAAATTACCGCTATATTGTCCCCGATGATTGACTTGGGTCAAGAATCAGCGTCGGTGTCCCGCAGACCGTGCAAGAGACGATTGATTTAACGTCATGCCCGACTGTTCACATGCGTCACACACGGCGTCAGTGCAAGCAGGCCTTAGTGACGTCATCAATGCCGTGGAGCGTCCACTCGTAAACTTCCATCATGGCGGACGCAAAATGGCGGATTGGGCAGGCAGCATGGAGATGTTGGTGATATCGATAGTTCACGAGAGGATCGTGGCGGTGGTAAATTCGTATAGAGGTCATAGAAACTAACTGTCGTGACATAACGATCATCTGCTAGAATGCATTAAGGAGCGTGATAAAAAAAGGGGGGATTTGATCGATTTTTGCGTAATAGACCACGGGGACGATTTCAAGGGTTTCATCATGCACTCCTCGGAATAAGAAACTCTCATAAAAGAGTAACGTTCTGCACTTAGCATCGGGAAAGCGTTTCTCTATCGATCGAAGCAGCTTGCGAAGTTCTATCCGCGCAGAAATAAGAGCAACAGAGGAGATTTTGCAAACTCGTATGAAAAGCCAGCAAAGCCATAAGTCAAGGAGCTGTGGAGAAAAGAAATAGGTGAAAGTATCGAGAGTTCGGAGCCTCCCCGCACTTGCATATATGTCCATGATACGTGGCCAGATAATGAAGACTGTAAATCCTTACATTAGGCAATCTGTCATTCGAATTTCCTGCCGCTACTAGTCGCCGTACGTCGAGGAAGTAAGAAACTCCTTGAAGGAGCTCTACCAACAGGGCGGTCTTCAGAGGAAGAATCTCCGTCAACGAGTATTTCGGCCCTTTAACTTTCTTACACTCTCGAATGGTGGGCCACACCTGGTCATAACTCCAGGTACCCTCCTGTTGGTTGATGATGCTCTGTTTGTAGGGATCTAAGCCCAAGTTTTGTGAGCAATGGTGGGGAGGATTATGTGTGTGTGATGGGCTGTGAGGCTTGGCTTGGACTACCTAGACCGTTGTCCCGGGTGCGGCATCTTGGTCGTCGCAATTCCTCTTCGTCCAAATCCAGCAGGACGCCCGTTCAGCTGCTTCCGCCATCAGTCTGAGGGTGTTGGAGGTTGGTCTTAATGTCATACCTAGGCGTTTGCAGGCGTTGTAGGCTGAAGCACCCACGCAGCCTCTCGCTCCCACCTCCACGGCCAAGATGGTGACTTTGTAGCCGGAGGCATGAAGTTCTTTGACCAATGGTTCGTATTTGGCAGTCTTTATCTGGTGCCACTTTTCCATCCTCTTCTTCATGGGCACTGTCAGTTCAAGGAGAATAACTCTTTTCCCACTGGCAGAGTGGATGACTGCATCGGGACGTTGACCAGTCTTTTTCACTGCTTCTGGGTGTGGATATGTCCTGCTTTTGAGGTCTGACGAGAGGTTCCAGTCCACGCAGCCGTCCAAAAGGTTCTGGAGAGCAGTACCCTGCTTTCAGGTTTCTCTGGCCTGCATGATGGTTGTCTCGACCGCCTTCACCAGGACCTCCAGCACTCTGTTGTGGAGCCACGTATACCTTCCACGGCTCTGTGCAACTGAGCATGCTGCCAGAACGTGGTTAAGAATCTGTCTCTTCCCACATAGACAGCAGTTTGGGTCCGCACTCTTTCCCCACTTCAGCAGGTTTGACTTGGTCGGAAGCTGATCGTATACTGCCCTGACGTGAAAGCCAAGGCGAAGGGGTGGTAAATGCCAGACATCTTTTCAGGACAGAACTCGTTGGAGGGCTGCTTCCCATGTGGTCCATTTGGCTTGTTGGGACTGTTGGACGGCCTTTCCTACTCTTCTGTTCTCTTCTTCGGACCGGGTCTCTCTGGATACAAGCTCCCGTTTCTCCTTCTCTGTTGCTTTGGACCATAATTGGGTTCTCCCCCCAAAACCCAGTCCCTGACAGCTTGTCTGGTGGTGTCCCATAACGTATTTCAGCTTCAGGCTCTCCTCCGCTTTTTCTATGGCCATCTGAGCAGTCCACTTTCTCCCTTACCTGAGCGTTGGGACTGTGGAACGGACAAGCGGGTCCTCTGAAGTCCTCAGCATTATCATCAGTAGGCGGGCCTTTCCCACTTTGAATTCTTCTGTTATTGACGATACCGGGACCACGAGTTTGGGCAACATTGGACAAATCAGGAGGGACTCCACACCGCTTCCTAATGAATTTGCTGATTTTGGCTTCTAGCGCCTCTACTGCGCTGGTAGGGATGTCGTAGATTAGGAGGGGCCATAAGAGCTTTGGCAGGAAGACAAACTGGAATATCCACATCTTGAACTTGCCCAGCACGACAGATTTGTCAATTTTTGTCAAGCCCTCTTGAGTCTTCTTCTTGATATCGGCCACTTGTGCTGTATCTTTCAGGGCAGCGTCATATACTCTCCCCAAGCTCTTCACTGGCTGTTCTGAGAGTGTGGGGATGGTTTCGTCTCTGGTGGTGAAGGCTATCCCTGGGTTAATTTTGCTCTTGGAGAGGGAGAGACTCCTGGATTTCTGGGGTTTGAACTTCATTTTCGCCCACTCATTATGCTGTGGAGCCTACGAAGGATGTTTCGCTACTCGTCCTCTCGGCTGGCTATGATAGTCGTGTCGTCCATGAAAGCCTTCAGGGGTGGCATATGCTGGCCCTCACCTAGGTTGGCTCCACTGCAGGTTGCTTCTGCCGTTTTGAGGCAGATCTGCAAGACTAGCACAAACAGGATTGGGAAGATGGTGCATCCCATAGCCACGCCGACCTGCAATGGTGTCCAAGCGGTGGTGTAGTGTGTTGCTGTGAACCGCATTTCAAACCGAGTGAAGTATGTCTGGACGAGCTGGATTACTGGCGCAGGGACATGGAACATTTTGAGAGCCAGCCTGATCAGCTGGTGGGGGACTGAGCCGTCCGCGTTTGCGAGGTCCAACCATATGACGTGGAGGTCGAGTTTTCCAGCTTTGACTCTCTGAATTGCTTCCCAGATCATTGTGGCATGCTCCAGGCAGCCTGGAACTCCTGGGATGCCTCTTTTCTCGATGAATGAAGTGATGCAGCCATTCGTGGTCAAGTAGTCTGTCAACCTCTTTGCAACTACCCCAAAGAAGATTTTCCCCTCTACGTTTAAAAGGGAGATGGGTCGGAACTGGTTGATGGTGCATGAGTTCTGCTCCTTCGGGATGTAGACTCCTTTAACCTTTTGCCGTTCATTGCAGACTACACTTCTCCGCCAAGCCGTCTGGAGGATGCGGATGAACTGTTCTCGAACCTTTGGACACCTCTTGTTCAGCATGTAGGGCACCCCATTTGGTCCCGGCGCTGACTTGGAGCGGGCTCTCTTGTTGAACTGGACTTCTGCAGAGGGTAATACCCTGATAGAGAACCGGGCTCCTGGTTTAGATGGCCAGATGAAACCGGGAAAGTCAGGCAGAGGTATGTCCCGCGGTGCATCTGTGTAGGTGTTGGTCTGATGGGCTTCCAGATCTGCTTTATCAGCACTTAGAGTCCCAGATCGTGGTGGCTCGAAAACGTTTTTCGCATATCTGAAGGGATTGCTGAGAAAATACTGGCGAGCTCTTCTCTGAGCGCGTTGTCGCTTCCTGTCCCCTTCAGCCTTGCGGAGTGCTGCATGCTCTTCCTTCAGCTTAAGCCATAGCGCCCTTAAGCCAGCTTTCTGAGACTCTTCGGCTTTTCTGAGTTGTTTCCGGATGTTGTTCTTCCGGGTTGTGATCTTTTCCATTTTCTTCCGCCGCCTGTACTTGTGAGGAGTGGTTGTTGCTGTCTTCTTTTCCTTTGTGCCGAATGCCATACTGATGCTGAATTGGGGACATCGGGCGGACTTGACTGTATGTTACCCTTGCTACGTGCTCTCATGATTTGGTGGATGCGTCGAAAGTGGTTGTCTTCTAGCATCACAGGTTTCTAAATGAGGATAAAATATGCTTATTTTGATATCTGAATGCATGCTGTGGACCGATTTTTGAACGCATAGTGTGTGATTGAAGTTCGGGAGTGTAAAGGTGCCTGTTGTGATAAACATATTGATTTTCACGATGAAATAGCGTTAACATTATCTTTTACCTTAGGACTTTGATAGTCGGGGATGCACTCAGTGCCATTAGATTTTGCCACAAATCTCCACAAAATCGATGACTTTTCGAGTACAAAGTGATTTGAAGGTATCTCATGGAGAGATAATGTCAAATACATGTAGTAGTGCATTTAGGGACGACTTTTCCTTCAACCTCTTATATCGACCATCATGTAATTGTTAAGGATCTGTATGCAGAAACTAACCGCAGGAATGGCGTTCTGAAGTAAAATCCTGTATACTCACCTGCTCAAGGTGTCTGCACCTACATACTTGCTTTGGCGTTATCGCGTAGTCTCACATCCTTCAACATCCAGCATCCTCTGTCTTCATTTTTGTAGCCCTCATAATCAAATAGCATTGACTATTTTCAGTCATTTTCAGTGGATACTGATACCGTAGAAGTTCTGGTTACAGAACATATTTAATCTTTTAAACAAAAGTGTAGGACTGGACAGACTCTCCCCGTTCTTTGAAATATGTAAATTGAAATATCATTGTAACGGTGAGTTAGCGATAGACATCTGGGCCCGTATTCACAACGGCGATTTATCGGCGATTTATTTTAACTTCGATTTATCTCTAAACTCAGACGATTCCAACTGCCTGTTCCGCTCTCCCTTGGCTGGAAACCAGTATATATAGCAAAGCGCAACCTAGGATCCTCTGACGAGCGTACCTTATCTAACCGATCAAGATAACGCGGGGCTAGGGGACAAATCGAGTGTTAAAAAGATCAATCGCCATTGTGAATACGGGCCCTGACCTTTTATTATAGCATTTAATGTTTGTATCGCATGCTTCGTTGAATGTCGTGCTCATTTGAAAGCCATCAGATGTCTGTGTTCGCTGAATTCAAGGATCTAACCGGGAAATCTAAATACTTTCAGGTTTGAAAGTAGAAATAGAAAGAACGCGAAAACATCACTGCTGCAGTTGAAAGAAAAGGAACGAATAATTGAAAAAAATGATTTATGAAAAGAACCTTTAATCACAAGAATATATACCCTTTTGTCGTGTCCTTTCTGGCATTTGTTAAGATAGTGTTACCAAAAAACCATCAGGTCCTTTCCTAATGACGCTGCTGACATTTGCTTTTGGCGTCTAGATGCGAGTCAAAGCAACATGACGCCATTTCCCACCCACTCTCAGCTTTTGAATATAACGAAAAGACAACTAATTTGTCTTCCCCTCCCCCCCCCCTCCTCCTCCTCCTCCTCCTCCTCCTCCTCCTCCTCCTCCTCCTCCTCCTCCTCCTCCTCCTCCTCCTCCTCCTCCTCCTCCTCCTCCTCCTCCTTCTTTTTCCCTCCTTCTCCTCCTTCTTTTCCCCCCTTCTCCTCCTTTTTTCCTCCTTCTCCTCCTTCTTTATTCGTCCTCCTCCTTCTTTTTTCCTCCTCCTCCTCTTCCTTTTTGTTCTCCTCCACCTCCTTCTTTTTTCCTCCTCCACCTCCGTCTTTTCCCCTCCTCCTCCTCCTCCTCCTTCTTTTCTCCTCCTCCTCCTCCTCATTTGTTCCTCCTCCTCCTTCTTTATTCCTCCTCCTCCTCCATATTTTCCTCCTCTTCCTTCTTTTTTCCTCCTTCTCTTTCTTTTTTCTTCCTCCTCCTCCTTTTTTCCTCCTCCTCCTCCTCCTTTTTTCATCTTCCTCCTCCTTCTTTTTTCCTCCTCTTTCCTTTTTCCTCCTCCTCCTCTTTCTTATTTCCTCCTCTTTCTTTTTACCTCCTCCTCCTCTTTCTTTTTCCTCCTCCTCCTCTTTCTTTTTTCCTCCTCCTCCTCTTTCTTTTTTCCTCCTCCTCCTCCTCCTCCTCCTCCTCCTCCTCCTCCTCCTCCTCCTCCTCCTCCTCCTCCTCCTCCTCCTCCTCCTCCTCCTCCTCCTCCTCCTCCTCCTCCCTCTTTCCCCTCTCCCCCCCCCCCTCCTCCTCCTCCTCCTCCTCCTCCTCCTCCTCCTCCTCCTCCTTCTCCTCCTCCTCCTTCTCCTCCTTCTCCTCCTCCTCCTCCTCCTCCTCCTCCTCCTCTCACCTCCTCCTCCTCTCACCTCCTCCTCCTCTCACCTCCTCCTCTCACCTCCTCCTCTCACCTCCTCCTCCTCTCACATACAAGGCACCAGGTCTTGACGGGCTACACGGAGGCTGCTACAAAGCAGCTGGAGAGAAAATCATTCCCTTTTTGACCTGTTTATTCAATGCTATGTTTAACTCCCACTACTTCCCGCAGACCTGGTCACGTTCAGTCATAGTACCTATACATAAGAAAGGTGATGTCAGGAACACTGACAACTACAGAGATATATCCCTTATTAATGCTCTGTGTAAGATTTTTACCTCCATAATAGCAAAACGCTTACGTACCTGGACAGTGTTGGAGAATAAAATCTGCGTAGAGCAAGCCGGATTCCGACCGCAGTATTCGACTGTGGATCGCATCTTTACCTTGTACTCCATGATACTGAAACATGTCTACGGTAGTGGGCGGGGCAAACTGTATGTTTCATTTATTGATTACAGCAAAGCCTTTGATTCTGTGAACCGTAGCAAACTTTGGGAAGTCTTAAAGGCTGCAGGCCTCTCAACCAAATTCACTTTGATGTTAAAGGCCATGTACACCAACGTACAGTCATGCGTACGGTGGGAACACGAGCTCTCGGATTTCTTTGACTGTCCACTCGGAC
>JAWQFJ010004846.1:55000-57500 GCA_034096865.1 Theodoxus fluviatilis
ACTGACTAACCGACAGACTGACTGACTGACTGACCTAAAAACTGATGGACTGACTGACTGGCTGAATGACTGACCTACTAACTGATGGACTGACTGACTGATTGGCTGATTGACTTTATTGACTAACTGACTTATTGACTGATTGGCTGGCTGGCTTGCTAAGTGATTGGCTGACATACTGACTGCCTGCCTGCCTGCCTGACTGACTGACTAAATGAATGAATGGAATGTTACAGCCTATCACTTTTGTATGCTATGTAAAGTCATTAACCACGAAAATCACCATAGAGTTGGTCAAAGTAAGAACTGATCAAGTCACGACTTTCCTGGTTATTCACCTTCACAAATCGCGTAGGAAGACGTAGTGAGTCTCCTCCTACTCCTAACCCTCAGGGGGAATGACTGGGGAACTGAGTTAAGTCAGGGTGTTTGTGTTGAGTGTAGGCTCCGGGATCTTGTCTTCCCGTTGTTGAAATCAATTCATCCTCGTCGATTTAGGTACAGGCCAAGGAGTACTCTATCATAGGAGATGCACCACAGATTTCCAGCCTGTGCTAGCAAAGGCCAATCTTTTCGCTGGTACTACTTGTGTCGCGCCGACTGACCCGCGGATGAATCTTCGCTTAGTTGAAATCAGTATTTTCGATATTGATATGAAGTTTAAAGACCATTAAAACATGATTTTGAAACACGTTTTATTATAATTTGTCACCTATTTTGTTGATTTGATGATTTTGTTCGTTTAAAACGCGCACTCTGTTATGTAGCGCATGTATCAGGAACCGGAAGTAAGCATTATTGTTGATGGCTGCAGTTTTGAATTGAATTGTTTAGATATTGCTTTCTGTGGATTTATGGATACTTAAACAGTGTTTTTTTTTGATGTTTTGATTCTGGGATGTTTGCTACAGATCTTATGTATATTGTATGAATAGAAAATGGTGAATAAGTGTGGTATAGTAGAGTGTAACGAGAACTACAACAAGAACAACACGTGCCTTGTGTTCAAACTTCCAACTGATGCAGAGAGACAGACTTGGATTAATGTACTGCCTCCACGTAAAGATTTTGTGATCGACCCTGACAAGTTCTTCATTTGTGAGAGGCACTGGAACGAAGGCTACGAAGTTCACACGTTTCCTGGAGGTCGCACACGACCTAAGCATCCGCCGAGTGTCTTCCCTCAAATCCCAAAATCGTGCATGCCAACGCCGAAACCTCAACCAAGATCCACGGATGTTACAAACATTGAAGCAAGGCAACTGGAACATTTGAGGAAAGTGGATGGAATTGAAACCTTCGCAAGTTTTAATCCTGAGAAAACTCTGAGAAAAACATACAAAGACGTGATCATTACAAGATCCCAAAAACATTTTGTGTGTGTCTTCATGAAAGAGGATTTTAGTGAAGCAAATATTTCTGTTATTGTTGAAAACAGACAGACTCTGACTTGCCCTGTAACTCTCAAAGCGTTCAAAAACGGAATCAGAGTGAATCTTGGAAATTTTCTCCATCATAACAATGGGTTCAATTCCTACCAGGTAATAAATGTGTGTGTGTGTCTGATGGTACGTGTGAATATACATACATGTGTGCTACTGTGTATGGTTCAGAGTGTGTGTGTTTTGACAATGTATGTGCCGTTTGAGTGTGTCATTTCATATGGGTTAATCACTTCATGATTTTATGTGCGCACACACGCGCATGTGTGTGTGTTTACATGAATGTGGGTGTGTCATTGCGGAAAGGTCCACAACATGTGTGTTAGTGTGTTTTTCAGTGTGATTGTGATTTTGGTCCTTGGATGTAAAAGTGCTTGTTAATTTTATGCTCACTTTAAGGTAGACCTTCCTTGACCCTCCCACAACCCCCCACCCCTACTAACAATTGCTATTTAAGTTGTGAATGACGAGAGACTTTCTTCTGTCTCTCTCCTTGTTTGTGTACTGCATTTGTGTCTACTGCCCTCTCTCACACACACTATCTCACAGTCACACACATTCTCTCTCTCACAGATACACACCTAGTATACACACTTTTTCTTTCTCCCTCTTTCTGTCTGGCTGGCTGTGTGTTCGACTCTCACTCTTCAGTCTCTTGTCCTCTCTCGCTCTTTGTTTCCCTCTCTCTGTTGTTGTTTAAAAAAATAATAAATATTAAAAAAATTTAATGCAATGCAATTTGCTCGGTGCGGCATTTTTGTTAGGAATTGTTGGATTAACAGAATCACAATTAGATTTCTAGGCCATGTTTGACTGCTTTCCATTTTATTACTGGGCGTCTCCGTTTGACAGTGCTGCAGGTGTGGCATTGAAAATCTAATTTTAAATGTGAACTTAAAAAAAACCTTAAAATGTTAGTTTTAAATCCTTTTTACTCATTTAATTTGATTTATGTTAATGAGAATAGTATTTTGTTGAATGTATGTTGGTCATGCAGTCCTTTTAATTGATAAACATGCAAGAAAGTGATCATTCACTTCAGTCAAGTGTTAATAGAG
>JAWQFJ010004846.1:65000-75743 GCA_034096865.1 Theodoxus fluviatilis
CACCGTCGTCATCTTCATCGTGGTCGACGTCGTCATCAACATCGTTGACATCGTCACAGTTGATATAAAAACTAACATTGTCATTATCATCACGCGGTAACTCATTATTTCCTAACTGAATACAAAAAGAAAGAGGGAGACCTCCGGCGTGTATTGGTTTTATCAAGGAATCCAATACAAGGAGGCCGGGGTGCGGTGAGGAAGGGGGTTAGGAATGGGGAGTGGGGAAGGGGGTTAGGAATGGGGGGTGGGGATGAGGGTGGGAATGGGTGGGTGGGGATGGAGAGGTGGGAATGGGGATGGGGTTAGGAGTAGGGGGTGGGGATGGGTGGGTGGGGATGGAGGGGTGGGAATGGGGATGGGGTTAGGATTAGGGGGCGGGGATGGGTTGGAGGGGTGGGAATGGGCATGGGGATAGGAGTGGGGGGTGGGGATGGGGGGGTGGGAATGAGATGGGGGAGGAGTGGGGGGTGGGGATGGGTGGGTGGGGATGTAGGGGTGGGAATGGGGTTATGGGTAGGAGTGAGGGGTGGGGATGGGGGGTAGAGATGGTGGGTGGGGATGGAGGGGTGGGAATTGGGATATGGGTAGGAGTGGAGGGTGGGGATGGGGGATAGGAATGCAGGGGTGGGGATGGGGGATAGGGATGAAGGGGTGGGGATGGGGATGGGGATGTGGGTAGGAGTGGGGGGTGGGGATGGAGGGGTGAGGATGAGGAGTGCAGATGTGGGTGGGAATGGGGAAATGAAGATGGGGGTGGGGAGGGGGGTGGAGAGGAGGGTGGGGAGGGGGGTCTGGATGGAGGGGTGGGGATGGGAAGTGGGATTGGGGGTGGGAATGGGGAAATGAGGATGGGGGATGGGGATGGGGGTGAGGTAGGGGATGGAGAGCAGAACATTTCACCCTAAAAGTGTTCATCTCGTAATACAAACGTCTCAAGCCTTAATTATATAGCAGCATAGATCTGCTCCGTGTCGCATCGTCTCATTTGTGTTCCATGTGTTACCCACTCCGTCATGTTTTCGTTACTTGTTGCCTCAGATGACACAATCTCTAGACATGAAATCTTTCATGCAATATTTTTCTCGCGCACGGCACAGTGTTGCAGTTATCTTTTCCGTTACCGTTCATTTTCGATATTTCTGTAACGTGTCAACTTGCATGACAAAATATCTTAGGAGCTGAGTCATGAGCTGTTTCAACAACGCGTCACAGGTGTTATAGCTATTTAAGTGTTAATCTGTCATAGCATGGCTTCCGTTGCGCGCGCGCGCGCGTGTGTGTGAGTGTATGTGTGAGTATGTTTGTGTAAATGTGTGTGTGTATGTGAATGTGTGTGCGTGCATGTGTGTGTTTGTGTGTGCATGTGTGTGTGTGTGTATGTGTGCATGCGTGTGTATGTGTATGTGCACGTGTGTGTATGTGTGTGTGTATGTGTGTGTATGTGTGTATGTGTGTGTATGTGTGTGTATGTGTGCGTGCGTGTGTGTGTGTGTGTGCGTACGTGCGTGCGTGTGTGTGTGTGCGTGCGTACGTGCGTGCGTGCGTGTGCGTGCGTGTGTGTGCGTGTGTGCGCGTGTGCGTGTGTGTGTGTGTATATATGTGTGTATGTGTGTGCGTGTGTGTGTGTGTAAATGTGTGTGTGCGTGCGTGTGTGAATGTGGGTGTGCGCGTGTGTGTGTGTGTGTGTGTGTGTGTGTGACCTGAAGAGCGTTTCACAAGCCGATTGATCGCTAGCGAAACCAGTCCAAGGCAATCAAGGTACATCATTCGGGGGTGATCGCTGTAACCACGCACAACGTCTAGTCAGTTCGTGCAATCAAAGTGTCTCCCAAGCCCGCCACTGCTAGCTTTTGCGTCTCAACCTTGACACCGACCACTGTTTCTTCCGCCAGCTAGCGTGGTTAGTCTGCTCGTAGGAGAGGCGATCACGTCTGTTCGCTTCTAGGGTTTGCAACTCCGGTGTCACACGAAGCATGATGCGTATCCCCAACATGTGATTTTCTGCCAGAGGTGTCACGTATGTTAAAAGAAATAGGGAAAGCGTCATTTCAAAAGAAGTCTTAGGTACGTGTCACAGTTCACGACATGCTATCCATAGCCTACAATGCTTTAGATACTGGCACAGATGCTACAAAACGTCTTACGTGCTGTGTAATCATACGATATAAAGGATAATGGTATTGACTATATGTATCCGTATATGGAAGCTCAAACTTCTTCACATTTAACTCCCAGATGATAGGCTACTTGATCAACTCTTTACTGACAAAAAGAAGATAAACACAGTTGCAGACAGATTTCTCACGCGCATTTGGGTACCAGCACCTGCCTCACTTTCGGGGGAGTTTTCCAGGCCGCTTTAAGAGTGATTAGTACCACAGTATGCCTTAACTGCCCGTACGGGTACCCGGTGTTACTCCTGGGTGCTTCCAAGTTACTGTAAATACTTGGAAAGTGACCTGTAGCCTGAAGAACTACCTTTGCCTTAAAGTTGTTTAGCTATGTGTCACAAGTGTCACAGAAAGTATAATGTTACCTGGTCACACGATGTCATACACTGAACAAAATGTTACTTTCTGCTTGTGACGGTCTGGCTACTCGTCAGCTGTCACGAATTGCTGTAAGTGAGAAATTCGCTGTACTTTCGGAGTTACCTCCCCGCGCAATTTCCCGGGTTTAACTCCCACCATGCAGTGTCTCACTTACGTAATTACAAGGCATTCCCATGTAGCAATGTGAGACATTACCGCCGTCATAGCATGCCTCAGTTACGGTAACACTGTGCCACGGTGTCTTGCAGTGGCAGTAGCCACTCCAGCAGTCGTTGTGGCAACAGCAGCCGGAGAAGCAGCAGCAGCAGCAGCAGCAACAGCAGCAACAGCGATTACTCGTGGCAGTGCAGTAGTTGTAGGCAAGTAGCCTACTTTTATCAGCAGCAACCGTAGCAGCACAAGCAGTAATAGAAGAAGTCGTTGTGGTCGCTGTAGTGGTGGTTGTAGTGACAGTAAATGTAGTAGTAGTAGTAGTAGTAGTAGTAGTAGTAGTAGTAGTAGTAGTAGTAGTAGTAGCAGTCGTAGCAGTGGTGGTAATAGTAGTAGCAGCAGCAGCAGCAGTGCAGCTATTACTAGTACCAGTGCATTAGTTGTACGCAATGACATTTATCAGCAGCAACGCACCAGATATAGCAGTAGAAGTCATTATCGTTGCTGAAGTGGTGGTTGTAAATGTAGTAGTAATAGTAGGAGTAGGAGTAGTAGTAGTAGTAGTAGTAGTAGTAGTAGTAGTAAAAGTAGTAATAGCAGCAGCAGTAGAAGTAGCAGTAACAGTAGTTGTACCAGCAGCAGCAACTATGGTAAAAGTCATCGTGGTCGCCGCAGTAGTTGTAGTAGTAGTAGTACTAGTAGTAGTAGTAGTAGTAGTAGTAGTAGTGTGGTGGTAGCAGCAGGAACAGCAACAGGGATATTAGCAGCAGCAGCAGCAGCATCAGCAGTAGTAGTAGTAGTAGTAGTAGTAGTAGTAGTAGTAGTAGTAGTAATAGTAGTAGTAGTAGCAGCAGCAGCAGCAGCAGAAGCGGGAGGAAGAATAGAAACAGTAGTAGTAGTGTTTGTAGTAGAAGCAGCAGCACCATTAGAAGTAGCAGTAGAAGGAGTCGTAGTCGTCAAAGAAGTAGTATAGTAGATGAAGTAATAGTAGTAGTAGTGGTAGTAGTAGTAGTAGTAGTAGTAGTAGTAGTAGCAGCAGCAGCTGCGGGACGAGGAATAGAAACAGTAGTAGTAGTGGTTGTAGTAGAAGCAGCAGCACCATTAGAAGTAGCAGTAGAAGGAGTCGTAGTCGCCAAAGAAGTAGTATAGTAGATGAAGTAATAGTAGTAGTATTGGTAGTAGTAGTAGTAGTGTAGTTATTGTGTAATAGTAGTAGATGTAGTAGTGATAGTAGTAGTAGCAGCAGCAGCAGTGGCAGTAATAAAGTAGATGATAGTTTTGGTGGCAATAGAAGCAATAGTAATAGTAGCAATGGAATATATAACAGGAACATTAGTAGTAAAATAAGTAGGAATAACAGTAGCAGTGTTAGCAGCAGCAGCAGCAGCAGCAGTAGTAGTAGTAGTAGTAGTAGTAGTAGTAGTAGCATTAGTAGCAGCAGCAGTAGTAGTAGTAGTAGTAGTAGCAGTAGTAGTAGTAGTAGTAGTAGTAGTAGTAGTTGTAGTAGTAGTAGTAGCCGTAGTGGTGGTGGTGGTGGTGGTGGTGGTAGTAGTAGTAGCAGTAGTAGTAATAGTAGTAGTAGTATGCTAGTAGTGGTGATTGTGGCAGTGGCGATGGTGGTAGTGGTAGCAGCAGCAGCAGCTACTACAGAAGCCTGCTTTGAGAGTTTTACCCTCTGTCACAGTGCGAGTCCATTTGTGGACAGAGATGCACGAACTCTCCACGCATTGTTGAACGCTGACCTTCCTTCCCAACGTCCATTGTCGTCGCCAAGAGTGACACAAAGGCAGCTCTGATGTGTTCACACTTTGCGCTACCAGGTTAAGTAAGCTTGCTCATTCCCCTCTCCAAAGTGGCAGCTAAGTGCGGCGTGAGCTGAGGTTTATATAAAACAGGGGAAAAGAAACCCCCTACTAGAGCGCAATTTCAAGACTATTTCAGTCATAAAGCACCTGCAATCTTCTTTACACCCACATTCCTCTCAATTTGCTTACGTGCCAGGTCTACATGACAAAAATCCCATATTCCACCACCCTTGAATCTACACCGCTATTTGGCATCTACACAGGGGTCAGTCTGCTTATCCAGCTGTGCGATCAGATCGATAGAAAGTGGATGGGGAGCGACTTAGAGCAACAGGGATCTATACTAATGAAGATGGACAGGCAGTTAGGTAGGCAGATACACAGACACACTCAATTGCACACGAAAAGGCATCCACACAGACAGACCGGATGATGCACAGACGTAGACACACGCGCACACTCAGAATAAGGCTTAGAGACAGGTATGTGCACCAACAGACACGTAGACATACAGACACAAAAGCATGCAAATACGCGTATACGCAGGCAGACACACAGAAACACACACACACACACACACACACACACACAGACACACACACACACACACACGCAAATATTGTACAATCAAAACACACGCACACGCATACACCACACACACACACACACACACACACACACACACACACACACACACACACACACACACACACACACACACACACACACACACACACACACACTGTTACGAACGGGGCTCTTTATCTCCCATTCAAGAGAGGTAGGTCTAGGGGTTTGTCTTTCCGTTCCATAACATTCTCTTTCATTCCATGCAATGCAAGTGAACAAGACCGTACAGAGAAGAAAGTGTGGATTGAACTTTAAAGATGACTTTTAATAATGCAGGTGAAATGATAATTCTTAATGTAACTAATTTAAGGTATCAAAAGATAAGGTTTAGCCAGCCAGCCTGTAAGATACAACTTATCTGATCGCGTCAGTCACTGCTGACCGCCGTTGAACGTGTAGTGTCTTTCTGATAGGGGTGAAGACGGTGGATCACTAGTTGGGTGATTTAGAGCCGGGTCAGGGCTCGTTGAAGCGTGAAGCTGGTGGAAGGGAGGGTTCCATCTTTCGTCTCCCCTCCTAGGTGAAACGTGGAGTAGGTCGGGCTTGGCGTGGTCAGTTGCCTCGTCATGGCGATTGGCGTGGGTGCGGGCGTTGAGGCTTGGTCCGTGGTCATGGCGTGGGTCGGGGAGCGGTCAGGTCTAATCAGGCATGACTGCCTGATGCTCTCTCGGCTGGGCGGCGGATTCGCATTCCGTCCCCGTCTGGTTGACCTCCAGCGCTTTCCGTCGCACGGTCAGGTGCGGCGGGCAGGTGTGGCGCGAGGTGTTTGGCGAGAAGAGAGAGAGGGAGAGGGTCGGGGAGGGTTTTATAGATGCACTCAGTGTCCGGTGCTGACCAATCGCGCTCCAGACGCCATCTTGCCCTCATCACGAGACCCCGGTCATGGGACCTTGTTTACAAGCTGGATCCTTTTGTCTCCTCTGGTCACGAGATGTGGATCAGGCGACCTGCATCACGAGGCTGGCGTCACGAGACTGGGCTCCTTTGTCTACACACACTGACCAGTCCTATTTTTGGCACAGGCACGACGCAGTAGAAACGTTCAAATCTCCTTTGTCCTTTTCAAAATCCCACCCTGACACAATTTCCTAACTGCTGGCTGGGTTATCTAAAAGCTAGATTTGAGAACTGGCTGGCTCATATACTTATTCGTTTAACTAACTTACAACAAAATCTCTCCATTCATCACACCTCCACACCTAAAAGTCGTGAATTACAGGGGATTTGGAATTCACGATGAGTGGGCAAATATATCTATTGAATCAACTTAAGCAAAAGTTCTCTATTCATGACATCCCTACACCTAATGTCGTGAATTACAGGGGATTTGGAATTCACGATGGGGGTAAATGACTATTCAACACATCATTAGTCTACTTCATATAAGGTTGTAACCTTCTCTGACAGTTACACATTTTCTAATCACTATCCATTGTGAATACATCAATACAGTGGCATGCAAAGACAGAAAGGGGAAAACACAGGAGGATAGACACATGTTTGCTTCTATCTGTGAAAGGATACATATGTCTCTGGTCGTAGTCGTCAGCTAGTGAACTATAGGTCTAGTCAGACAGACATATCCATTTTCTCATCCCCATTCGACCATTCCTCCAAGTTCAGACTTCTCTTCCTTTCTTCCGTTTCTTCCATTCACGCCCTCTTCTCCCTCTCTGCTTTGCCTCGCCGGGACAGTCATTAACACGCACTGTCCACCCGCCACCTGGGGTCTCACTGGGCTCGGCACTTTCCATCCCTGTCTCTACACGAGATTCAGTCCTCACCTCCCTCTTGCAGTCTTCCATGGCCACATGGGGCGGTAGTACACTCATCACGTCTCTTCCTTCCACTGTCACCACTGGGAAAGGCACACATTTCTCACCTCCTAAGCTAGCCTCTGGCACTCTCCTCAATTGGACATCTCGCCGCGGATAGCGTTTGCTCGATACACTTCTCTGGTATCTCTCACTCTCCATCCCAGCGTGGTCACTCTCGCTGCCCTCTCCTGCCCTGTCACCCTCCATGACATTCGCACCACTATCGGCAGGAACCGATAGACACAGACACGCTCTCACGCTTGCCTGGTTTTCTCTCTCCACTTGCATCAACACTTCTTCTCTGTCTCCTCTCTCCACTTGCACTACTTCCTTGCTGGAGTTTACCTCTACTGGGGTGCCTGTACTGGCGTCCGCCTCTGTACTCCCCTCTGATCTCTGGCTAGGTACGTCACTGTCCTGCCCTACATCTGACCCTTCCTTTCGACTCCCGTCGCTGACTTCTGTGTCCGACTTCTCTGTCTGACTCCTGTCTTTGACCTCTAGGTCTGATTTCTCTCCTCGGACTACTGTCTCTACATTCTCTCCTAGGAAGGTCTCTGAGATATCTATCTCCCTTTCTGCTTCTCTTCTACGCGCACGTGTCGCCTCACATGCTGAGAAACCTGTCTCCTTTTCCCTATCTACTGTCACCACCTGGGGTGAAGTTAGGGTTAGCTGGACCTGCCTGGCAGGCGGCACTAAGTCATTACCCAAAATGACGTCAAAGCTTCCACAGCCTATCATCCCATCTAGAACTGCTACTTTCACCGTTCCTGAGACTAGAGCGCTCTCTATCTCTATCTGATGGGTGGGAACGTATTTCCCGACTCCAGGAATGATTCCTGACAACCAAGTCCTCCTGTCTGTCTCTCGGCCATTGAATGGCAGTACATCACCGCGCACTATTGTCACGTTAGCCCCGGTATCCCTAAGCATACGGACACGTTGCTTCGTTCCGCCTGGCAATCCTATCAGTCCCTGACTGATGTAAGGATCGAATTCCCCTCTCGGTTCCATACCGGTGATCGGGCGAGATTCGACTCCTTTAGTGGGTTCTACACCCTCCCTGCCTAGCCACTGCGTTCCGGGTTGCTCCCTGAATACGCGATACACAGATGCGGAATTGGACATTGGTTTGCTACGACGGCAGTCTTTGGCGAAGTGACCGAATTTCTGGCACTGGTAGCACTGGACCTTGGGAAGGTCCTTCCCTTCCCTTTTCTCTCCACCCTGGTTCCTATGCCCTCGACTATGGCTTCCCCGACTATGACTTCCATTCCTAGAATGGTCATATGCCATCTGGTGAGGTTTCCCACCTCCACACTTCCCTTGTGCTGGAGAATTCCCTCTCCCTGCATTCCCTACTTGGCAGTGCACTGCCGCGTATGTGTCGCATACTGTAGCGGCCTGATCTAGGGTTTCTACCCTGCGGTCTGACAGATGCATCCTGAGATCGTCAGTCACCCTCTCATGAAACGCCTCCATGAGCATTGTCTCCCTGAGCTTCTCATAGCTATTTCCTACCTCTTCTGCCCGTAACCACCTGTCAAACACAGTTCTCAGGTCATGTGCAAATTCTCTGAAAGTTTTTCTCTCTGCTTTCTGCAGGCTACGGAACTTCTTTCTATAGCTTTCAGGTACGAGTTGGTACTCCCTCAAGATAGCTTCTTTCACTCTCACATAGTCCTGACTGTCTTCTGTAGTTAGGGAAACAAAAACGTCGCGTGCTTTTCCTACTAGCACGGACTGTAGGAGTGCTGTCCACTTTTCTCTGGGCCAGTTCCAGGTGATAGCAGTCTTCTCAAACTACTCAAAGTAGCTTTCCAGATTTGCCTCATCAAATGCTGGAACTCTGTCTACCTTCACGGTGACCGACTCACTGCTGTTACTACCACTGGATTCTCTCCTATCTCTGGATTGCAGTTCTAGTTCTCTAAGCTTGACTTCTTTCTGCATCTCCATCTCCAGCTCCATCTGTCTCAGTGCTATTTCCTGCTGCTTCTCCTGCTGTTTTTGTCTCAATGCTATCTCCTGCTCCATCTGTCTGAGTGCCAACTCGTGCTGCATCTCAAGCTTCCTAAGTTCTAATGGATCTGGCATGCTTGCCAGTCCATTCCTACTCCCTGGTGTCGAACGACCAGAATTTCGACCTTCTTCTGCTTGATTTAGACTTGCCATGTTAAAATCAAGTTCTGCCTCCTTCCCTGAATCTACAAGAATTTCCTTGCTTTTAAGACCCTCTATCAATTGTGCTCTGATGATATCAACCCTCCCTTTTTTGATACTGATTTCAAAGGGCTCGGCAATCTGCAACAATTCTTTCTTTGTGGCTTTACTTAGGATTTGTACATCTAAGTTTGTGATAAAATTCGTAACTGTGTCCATGACTTATCTTCAAACTCAGCTAAGGTTGTCCAAAATTCTAATTCTTAACTGTCATCACCTAAGCAAAAATGTCACGTCGATTGTCAGTCTGATCAGTACACAATGAAATGCATGAGCTCCTTTCACAGGTAAAGCAAGTCAAAGTAACAGAGTTGACAACACAATCTTTCGTTCAGAAACACAGCTCGTTCACTCTTTTCCAATAGGTCAATATTCTAGAAAAACAGTTTCTCACAGCTCAAACTTCTATTACAGTGGATGGAATGATTGATTCAAATCTCTTATGAATATTTCAACTGTTACAAAGTTTTACTAATGATTCAAATCTCGGACTGAGCTACCCAATTGTTACGAACGGGGCTCTTTATCTCCCATTCAAGAGAGGTAGGTCTAGGGGTTTGTCTTTCCGTTCCATAACATTCTCTTTCATTCCATGCAATGCAAGTGAACAAGACCGTACAGAGGAGAAAGTGTGGATTGAACTTTAAAGATGACTTTTAATAATGCAGGTGAAATGATAATTCTTAATGTAACTAATTTAAGGTATCAAAAGATAAGGTTTAGCCAGCCAGCCTGTAAGATACAACTTATCTGATCGCGTCAGTCACTGCTGACCGCCGTTGAACGTGTAGTGTCTTTCTGATAGGGGTGAAGACGGTGGATCACTAGTTGGGTGATTTAGAGCCGGGTCAGGGCTCGTTGAAGCGTGAAGCTGGTGGAAGGGAGGGTTCCATCTTTCGTCTCCCCTCCTAGGTGAAACGTGGAGTAGGTCGGGCTTGGCGTGGTCAGTTGCCTCGTCATGGCGATTGGCGTGGGGGCGGGCGTTGAGGCTTGGTCCGTGGTCATGGCGTGGGTCGGGGAGCGGTCAGGTCTAATCAGGCATGACTGCCTGATGCTCTCTCGGCTGGGCGGCGGATTCGCATTCCGTCCCCGTCTGGTTGACCTCCAGCGCTTTCCGTCGCACGGTCAGGTGCGGCGGGCAGGTGTGGCGCGAGGTGTTGGCGAGAAGAGAGAGAGGGAGAGGGTCGGGGAGGGTTTTATAGATGCACTCAGTGTCCGGTGCTGACCAATCGCGCTCCAGACGCCATCTTGCCCTCATCACGAGACCCCGGTCATGGGACCTTGTTTACAAGCTGGATCCTTTTGTCTCCTCTGGTCACGAGATGTGGATCAGGCGACCTGCATCACGAGGCTGGCGTCACGAGACTGGGCTCCTTTGTCTACACACACTGACCAGTCCTATTTTTGGCACAGGCACGACGCAGTAGAAACGTTCAAATCTCCTTTGTCCTTTTCAAAATCCCACCCTGACACAATTTCCTAACTGCTGGCTGGGTTATCTAAAAGCTAGATTTGAGAACTGGCTGGCTCATATACTTATTCATTTAACTAACTTACAAC
>JAWQFJ010004847.1:0-20000 GCA_034096865.1 Theodoxus fluviatilis
TCATCGATCGGCATCCAAAACACTATGCACCTAAACAGCTACTTCCAATGATATGCAAACCTACGTTGACCTCAAAGTGACCAAGACACACTACCTTTGTCTACTTCATAAAAAAACAAAGTGCTCCTATCCTGCAACTTGCGTTCTTACCTTGTATAGTGTTGTTTAAGTCTTCCATCTTTTTCTGTAAGTCTCCAGGCCACGTCCTGATGGTCTCCGCCTCCTCAGCGTGGAGGGACGTGGCGTTGTCCAGCTTGTCCTCCACAGCGGACATGCGGGTCGCCAGCTCCTTGGTCGTCTGGTCCACCCTGGCGATGGAGGCGTTCAGTAAAGCCGTGTTGCTTTCTGCTCTAGCAAGCAGGCGGGCTTCAGAATCTCTCATCATGGATGCAGTGCTGTCGTAGAAAAACTCCGTGGCGTTTTTCATTGCGGACTTGACGACTTGTTCCGTCAGCTCCTTGATCGTCTGGTCCACCCTGGCGATGGAGGCGTTGAATAAAGCCGTGTTGCTTTCTGCTCTAGCAAGCAGGCGGGCTTCAGAATCTCTCATCATGGATGCAGTGCTGTCGTAGAAAAACTCCGTGGCGTTTTTCATTGTGGACTTGACGACTTGTTCCGAAGCAGCCGCCAACTCCGTCACGGTGTGCAGCACGCCTTCCATGGCGAGCACGCTGGCGTTGTGAAGGCTGCCTACACTCTGGTCGTTGTCCTGCAGGCGCTTGTCCAGGGCCGACACCTTCTCTAGCAGCCTGGACAGCTCTGCCTCCAGCTTGGCCACACGCTGGTGGTCGCCAGAGTGGCGGGGAGCCTCCTTCTCGTACTGGTATTGGAACTGGTAACGGCAGACGGCAGGACTGGACTCGGCCTTGGTGGCCTCCAGAGAGGCAAGGCGCTCCTCAGTGGTGTTGGCCTTGGCCTGCACCATCTCTGCCACCCTCTGCTCCGTGACCCTCAGCCTGGAGCTCAGCAGCTCAGAGACCTTGGACTCCAGCCTCTGCATGCCTTCTTGCACAACTTGCAGGTTCTCTTGCACAGTTTGCAGCTTATCTTCCACCTCCCCTTTCATCTCTGCCTCAAGCCGTGCCAGTCGCTCTTCCGTGCTGTTGTCTCGCCTGGCCTCCAGTGCAGTCAGCCTCTGCTCCACGTTGCTGAAGAAGGAAAAGATGGAAGCCGTGGTGTCCCGCTTGCTGTGCCTTCCACGTGGAGGCCGCTGCTCCGCCCCGTGTGTGCAGAGAACGACGCTGAACAGAAGCACCGTCAGGGCGCTTGACGCGGCCATGTCTGCAAGTGTACAGACCCACTGTGGAACGAGGCCAGTCAGACACGAGGGAAGCAGTAGTCACAGCAACACTGATACAGCAAGTCCGTTGAGTTGTCAAAGGTATTCAAGTCAAAACGACATCGACAGGTACGTAGAGAACTGTTTAGATTGAAGCCACCGAGAAATAATACATGGCATGTCTAAATACTGACTGAACATGTAGATAAACATGTAGTAACAATGGTACCTCTACACACGATGAGTGGACAGATGCATGCATGGAGAGAAGATGGATGGTTGAATGAAGGATGGATGGATGGATAATAGATGAATGCATGCATGGATAGAAGATGATGGATGGATGGATAGAAGATGATGGATGGATGGATGGATGGATGGATGGATGGATGGATGGATGGATGGATGGATGGATGGATGGATGGATGGATGGATGGATGGATGGATGGATGGATGGGTGGAGGGATGGAGGGATGGAGGGATGGATGGATGGATGGATGGTATTTTTAAACTTCCTAAATTTCGTACGGAAACTCCGAGAAGAATTCCTCCAGCATATGAAAATCTGGTCCAGAAAACATCAAAATTGAGGCTAAGATCCACTGATCATGCTGAGAGGGATACAAAAATCAGCATTTGAACCCATTTCCAAGAATACTGTATAGTGACAGTTTTTCTCAGTGGAGAAGATGTTGGTAGTTTTTCCTAACTCTGGAGATTTGTTCTGGAAGTTTTCCCAAGACAAAATGCGTGAAATAAATACCTTCAGAAACAGCGTTCCATAAAACAGTTGTGACGCTTTTCTCTTAGAGTCAAGAACGTTTCTTTGATAAGAGCGAGAGTGGAGACTGGGGCAAGCACAGCCAGACATACCTGCTACAGCTGCAAGGTGCAGCCAGTGCGGGCAGAGCTGGCTTTTCTGGAGACGGCTGCTGTGCAGAGGAAGGCTTCAGGGCTTTTTCTCCCTCCTTGCCTCCCTTTCTGATCGCACTGAGTCTTCTTGGCGGATGTTTCGGCTGTTTATAGAGTTTCTCAAGGAAGACTTGCAGAGAGGCTGGCGGGAGTGTTCCTACGTCTTATTGCCTCGCTTATCTCTTGATGTTTCAGCCTTCCATTGAACCAACACTCTGTCCTTTGCATTTCTCCTTCCCCTTCTTTCCCCGACTGTGACACCCTAGCCCACTCCTTCCCACCCATCCACCCCTGCATCCCCCACCCCCTCTTCAGCTTATCTCCTTCCCCCCTTCTCCCCTTCCCGCCTTGCTTCTCACTTTCTTCAGTTATCACTGGGGACACGCTATCAGCAGAGAGAAGGATTATGTTGGAAACAAGACCCCTAGCTTTGTTTTCCGTGCAAGGCGGGGATGCCATTTCGATGTGGTGTCAGAACTGAGGGGTGCAGGCAGAGATACTACAGTAACTGGATCGCTGTCTGCGCAAAACGCGTCTGCCAGTGCCGTCTCGCGCAGGAAATACAAAAAAACAAACAAACAATCCCACCTCCCCCACCCCCACCCCCCAAAAAAAACATCTCTCTCACACACACACACACACACACACACACACACACACACACACACACACACACACACACACACACACACACACACACACACACGTACCCCCCCCCCAACCCCCCCCAACCCCCCCCAACCCCCCCCAACCCCCCCCCCAACCCCAACCCCCAACCCCCCCCCAACCCCCCCCCCCAACCCCCCCCCCCCCAACCCCCCCCCCCAACCCCCCCACCACACACATACACATACACTTTTTAGCAAAAGATAACTTGTTATTAATGTTCAGATGAAGCTACTGCATTATGAATATTCTTTTAAAGCATACACATACATACGCACACACAAAGCGTGTGCAGTCTCAATCTGGCCTGTAACGCACGGTTGAGCAAGAGGAGAGAACTCTGGTAAAGGACGCGCAGCAAATTATGTCAATTGGGTTCTTACATTTATTTTCATTATTTTTATTTGACACATATTAACCAGTTCGAGAATATAATGAGTTTCGGGTCTTACATGACAATTTTGCTTTTTTTTCATCAGGTCGACTGAATCCAACTTTTGACTTTTACATCGCGCGAAATCTAAACAAGGCGGGACTGACTTGAAATGATCAAGATGCAAGGCATATTTATAGTGCAGTCCAGTAAGTTTATCTTTAATTCAGCACCTATCGTTACTGAATTGATTTTCCTTACTGTAAAATCCATAATTTTGTCTGCGAAGCCGTTGAAAAATGTGACTAGGTCATTGAATGATTGAGAAGAAGACAAAGCACCTTACTCCTTAGACTAAGGCTTAGACTTAGAGGCTTAGTTAGGCCAAAGATTATAGGTTACACAGGCTTAGCCTTGGGCTTAGCCCGTCCGAGTTGCGAAGAGTGACAATGACATTGTGTAAAAGTGCATGTAGGATATTTGTTTTGCACATCATGTTTACACATTCTATGCTCATGTTTTTTTCTACAGATGTTGTTGATCGATGGCGTTACAAGAGTTGCAACAGCTCTATACTATAGTATAGACCCTTAGAGGGACCTCAAATTATTATTGGGGGCACACGTCGACTTCAATCATCAATGTCGATTAGATTTTAGAGTTGTTCGTTTCACGCTGGACCAATTTCTTGTATTGGCTTTTAGATGCATAGCACGTGGTACGGTAGAGCCCATCTGAAGAGGAAAGTATGGACAAACAGTTGTATTCATAAGCTGAATTTAGTCATTTCCCACAGGATAATTACAAATTATTCTGTGTACTGTGTTACGGTGTGTGTGTGTGTGTGTGTGTGTGTGTGTGTGTGTGCGCGCGCGCACGCGTGTGTGTGTGTGTGTGTGTTTGTGTGTGTGTTTGTGTGTGTGTAAGAAACGGTATAAGATTTGATCAATTCGCCGTTTCTTGAAAGTTATACTTGTATGTAGGCTAATCTTCTGTGTGTGTGTGTGTGTGTGTGTGTGTGTGTGTGTGTGTGTGCGTGCGTGCGTGCGTGCGTGCGTGCGTGTGTGTGTAAGAAACGGAATGAGCTTTGATCGAAATGATCTCTGTTGAACTTTATACTCTCGTGTAGGCATACCCTGTGTGGACACCTTCATGCAAACGGTGCGGATTCTGGTGTCTGAGAGGCAAGTTGCACAGCCCGACTCCCAAAGACACCATGCATGGTACCAAGTGGTGCTGTTTGAGGAAATGGAGGAGAAACTGGTGAGCCACATTACTGTCCCTGCCTTGCTTGCTAGATGGGCAAAGAATGCATTGGATGAAGGAATATTTCGATCTCAGAATAAATACATCTTGCCCCTTGAAGTAGCCTCCTCCACCCCCCCCCCCCCCCCCTCCCCCCTCCCCCTCCCTTTCATGTGTTTTGACCCACAGTCTCATGGGGACAGCAGAGCAGAGGCTTGTTCAGGAGGTGCAGCGCTGCACGTGTTTCACTCCTGAACAGCAATTTTGGAGCGTGATTCACTCAGCGCTGAGCAGCGCTGTGCATCACCGATCTGAGGTGATTCACACGATTTTCAAAATGGCGTCTTCGATCCCGCACTGGTTGTCAATGCGTAAAATAACCCTCAGAAACATCATTTTGGGACTGGAACGAGCTTTATTTACCCCAAGCACTCTGTATGCACTAGTAATGGCAAGTACGGATGACACAGTAGTGGACTTTATTCATGCACAATACATTTAAACGTGCATAAACGATGTCTGTGGTAAAGAAAACACTTTCTTAGTGTCTAGCAACACAACATGGGGCGCAGAAGATTTACCTCCCCTTTAACAAGTGAAGCGCAGCACTAAATCTGTAGGTGTTCACAAGAGGCAAAGAGCGCTCAATTGGCAATATGAAGCGCTCATGTAGCGCTTCGTACTCCTGAACAAGCCTCAGATGTTTGTTAGAGAAAGTAGCATAGGTCTTATTGACATTAGCTTAAAGCACTGATGCAGCATGTGTATATATGTGTGTTTGTGTGTATATGTGTGAGTGTGTGTGTGTTTGTGTGTGTGCACATGCGTGTGTGTATGTGTGCACATGCGTGTGTGTATGTGTGCATGTATGCGTGAGTGTATGTGTGTGTGAGTGAATGTGTATGTGTGTGTGTATGTGTGTGTATGAGTGCATGTGCATGCATGTGTGTGTGTGTGTATGTGCATGCGTGTGCAAGCAAGCATTCATGCATGCATGCATAAAAGGCACAATTGAACAGCTTCAACCTGAAAGGGCCCCAGGCCTTGTTAGTATCGCACAGGAACCATTTGAAGCAGAAAGTGGAAAGCTCTCCTTCATGGAAATAATGACAAACACATCACAAGCAGAGGCTTCCACCCACGGTCCTGCCCTGCTCTGCACCTGTCTGCTATCTGTCCACAGGTGTGCCAGAGCTCCACCCAGGCTTGGCACTCCCTGAATCACCTGTCTGAGAGCCTGAAGACAGACCAGGGCAGGGCCAGAGTTCTGCTGCCTTGTCCAGAGTAAGTTTCCATGAGTTTCCATGAGTTTCCATGAGTTTCCATGAGTTTCCTTGAGTTTCCATGAGTTTCCCCCTGTGGGGTCGGGGTAAGACTTGACCCACTGCGTCTCCCTACGCGATTCATAAGAGGCGAATAACTAAGGACACCTTGACTTGATTCGCGTTTGCTCTGAACTGTTCTAGCGATTTTCGTGCTTAATGGCCTTATATAGCCTACTAAGGCTGATAGGCCGTAAAACACCATCAATCAATCAATCAATCAATCAATCAATCAATCAATCAATCAATCAATCAATCCATGAGCGTCCATGACCTTCCAGGAGCTTCCATTTAATGTGTGCTTGTAGAGAAAGGAACTACAGGAGATTCTGAAGACACATCTCTCTATGCAGGCCTTACAATGACCCAAAACTAATGAACTCATAGTGTGCAGTGAGTGAATTACAAATAGTGTGTTGTTAAAAAGATGGTGGTGGTGGGTAGGTGAGTGGGTGGGAAGTAGGTGGATGGGTGGTGGGTGATGGGGTTGGTGGTGGTGGGTGTGGGTGGTGGTGATTATGGAGATGATTGTGATGATGGTATTGGTGATGATGATAATGATTTTGATGATTAAGATAATGATGTTTGTATGGCTTGTATTTAAGTAGTAGGTCTGGATGCCACACACACTGAAATAATACAATAAAAACTAAATAATCTCTAACTGCTGAATGAATTAGCCACTCAAAACCTCATCATCAAAAATGTGCAGGAAGCATGGAATTGATGAGGTAGTTAGGGTAACGTGTGTCCATATAAGAGGAAGACAAGAAAATTCCACAGAAGCAAGACAAATGATGGTCTTGAGAGGAAGAGCCCCTGTCTTCCAGTATTTCGGCCCTGTCTTCCTGTCACTCTTGGAGGGGTGAGCCACACCTGGATCATAACCTCACTTACCTGTGAGTCATCAAAAATGGCCAGTCACTGTGTGATGGTCTTTGTCATCTGCCTCACCAGAGTGCAGGCCGGGGGGGTCAAACGAATGAAACCCCCGCAGATAAGCTGAAGCGAGACTAGTTTCTCTCAAACCGAGGACTGCCCCCAGGGTGCCGTCTGAGCCATTCCCCAGTGTCACACAGCCAGAGCTGCTCTGCTCTCTGGCTCAGCAGCAACCCCTGCCTGGCTGTGGGGGCCTGCCTCGGTGGCTCTACCAGGACTGTGCCCATGCACAGCTGGGCGCTGATTGGTTGTCTAGAATGACTGCATGCCACTCAGCTATATGATACAAAAGATGACTTTGATGATACTATCATATAGCTCACTTTTATGTGCATTTTTTCTCTTTCTGCGTTGTTTGTGCTGATTGGCTGTTGAGAAATTTGGCTACATAGAAAGTTTGGACGCAACTGTTCTTCATGCATCAGTTTGCAAAAGAATCAGTTCTTGTGAAGAATATGTCGCAGCCTTTGTAGAAATGGGTCAGTATTTAAACACAATGCACAAGGTTACAGTGGGTCCTATTAAAAGGTAACCAATCAACAGAAAACTGTGAGAAATGAGTAATGTCTCGCAACCAATCGGCACCAAGCTTTGCATGGGATTAAGATGCATGTTTCAGCTGGGGGCGGCCTCAAGCAGCCAAATAGGCTACCATGGAGCATCAGGACAGGGTCAGATCATTGAGATTTAGATCCAACCCTGTGTTCACACGAAGCTGGAAGATCAAGCCCAGACAATAACTGAATAAGTGACAGTAATCTGTGGACACTGCTCTTTGCAGATGACTCGGGATGACCTGGGCCCGTATTCACAACGGCGATTTATCGGCGATTTATTTTAACTCCGATTTATCTCTAAACTCAGACGATTCCAACTGCCTGTTCCGCTCTCCCTTGGCTGGAAACCAGTATATATAGCAAAGCGCAACCTAGAATCCTCTGACGAGTGTACCTTATCTAACCGATCAAGATAACGCGGGGCTAGGGGATAAATCGAGTGTTAAAAAGATAAATCGCCGTTGTGAATACGGGCCCTGCTGGCTGTCTGAAGTCTTACACTTTTGTGTCTTTTCCATGCTCAGCAGTATGATGTGTTAGCCATAGGGAAAGCTTTATTGTGCATAGCCCACTCCACTTGTTGATAGTCTAGTATTGCCAGTATTCAGTTTTCAAGAGTCAATGTTGTTGCCTGTCTGGTGTGTGTACCTGGAGTTCATGCTTTCATTTTTCTCTTTTGCCTTTCAGACACAATCCTTTGGAAGTTGGAGAGAAAATTAATGAAATAGCAGATTCCATATCATTTTCAGGTGAGAATTGAAAGTTTGAAATAGATCTATAACGCACCCCAAAAAAGCTTCATCATGATCATCTTACTTTGATTTAACACTAACAATGACAACAAAAACACACAAAAACTCCATTCTGTGAACCCGAGTCAGTAGTGACTCTGGTGCAGTTCGAAACTTGACCCTTTGCACTACAGCATTGTGCCAAAAATAGCTCGTTCTGGATACTATTTTTTCCACTTTTTACAGAAATCATTCAAATGTCAAAACTTATTTCCATTTCAACAACAAAAATTTATTTTATCGAATAAACACTTGTTTATTACCTCAACAAGTGTAGTTTATGAGTTTTGTGCAAAATAGTCTTAGAACTACTTTTACAGCGTATGTCAGGGAGCAGAGTGTTATCCCACAAGCCTCTTGTGTGACCTCCTTATGAATATTCTGGACGGATTAGTTCCATCACGTGATATGAACTGTGCTAGAAACTCTTTCGCCGGCAGATGAAGTCTCTAGTGGACTAGAATGGTCTAACTCTAGCCCAACAAGTAACAGCAAACAGTCAGCTATCTTACATGGGTCTAACACGTAGATACAGCCTAGAGCAAAATATCTTGCTAAGAGCTTACAGAGGATTGTCGGTAGAGATATCTTGCTAAGAGCTTACAGAGGATTGTCGGTAGAAATATCTTGCTAAGAGCTTACAGAGGATTGTCAGTAGAGATATCTTGCTAAGAGCTTACAGAGGATTGTCAGTAGAGATATCTTGCTAAGAGCTTACAGAGGATTGTCAGTAGAGATATCTTGCTAAGAGCTTACAGAGGATTGTCAGTAGAGATATCTTGCTAAGAGCTTACAGAGGATTGTCATTAGAGATATCTTGCTAAGTGCTTACAGAGGATTGTCAGTAGAGATATCTTGCTAAGAGCTTACAGAGGATTGTCAGTAGAAATATCTTGCTAAGAGCTTACAGAGGATTGTCAGTAGAAATATCTTGCTAAGTGCTTACAGAGGATTGTCAGTAGAGATATCTTGCTAAGAGCTTACAGAGGATTGTCAGTAGAGATATCTTGCTAAGAGCTTACAGAGGATTGTCAGTAGAGATATCTTGCTAAGAGCTTACAGAGGATTGTCAGTAGAGATATCTTGCTAAGAGCTTACACTAGTTACAGAGGATTGTCAGTAGAGATATCTTGCTAAGAGCTTACAGAGGATTGTCAGTTGAGATATCGAAGCCAAGAGAGCTTGTGGTTAGCTTTTCTTGCCCAAGTCTTGTAAATGGGACAGCCAGTTATGACTTATTTTACTCTGTCTATCAAGGAAGACAGCCAGTGGTAAGATCCTATCCCAGAATATGCTAACAGGCCAGCTACTTGGGAGGCAAAATGTCCTGCCCAGGTCCAATGAAACACAACAGCCAGCTATGAAACAATCACACTTGTCTTACACAAAAAATTGAGCAGTTATGAGTAACTTGGCCCAGAACACACAGGCAGGTAAGATATTGATCATCTCCCTCCAGGTCTAATGAAAGGGGAGCAACCAGCAAGAAAATATCTCACTTTACCCAGAGCTTTCAACACAGAACTGCCATCCTGGAAATTCTCTCACAGACCTTGGTCTGACTGGGCTGGTTTGGTTTTCAGGAGACCCTGTGCACGTCATTCTCATCAGAGAAGATGAGACAGGCCCCAGTCCTCGTAGCATTGACCAGATCACGCAGGATGTCTTGAAGAAGTACCAACAGGAAGAGGTGGGTGTGGATGCCAAGGCTGACGACAGCCCCGGGAGTCACAAGGATGGGACCGTCAATGGAGAACCTGGCAGAACGGGCGGCGATGAGCAAGTTGTCAATGAAGTTGCAGGGAAATTCATCCATAATAGGTATGCTTTTCTTCAGTTCCTGACGCAGTTGAGAACATTTTTTGTGTGGGAAAGATTCACAGGATCTTCTGAATTGTCTGTGAATCTATTCTGTATGCTTGTCATTGGATGGCAGTGAAGGATCAATCAGTGGGTGCGATGTTTTTGCTGTATGTTTGTCATTGGATGGCAGTGAAGGATCAATCAGTGGGCGCGATTTTTTTGGGGAAATGAAGAGTGAAGTAGTCTGAAGTTCATTAATGGGCAAGAATACGCATACTGAAAAAATAAGCGTCTTTCTTTTTAACTCTTAACAATCAGCAGTGAAGTTGGACTTGTTGAAGGTTGGTGACCATATATTCCAGCTGATGTGGCAGATGTCCAGCAGGTGAAGGTAAAGGAATGAATGAAGGGATGTTTGTGTCCTACCAGCCTTTGTAGGCTCTTCAAGGCCATTGAGTCAAATTACTAGGGCTGGTTAGAGCAAAAGCAAGTTGTCGCGATTCCCTTCTCGTCAGCTTTTATGAATCTTGATGGGAGGCGCAGTGGGCCTAGTCCTATCCCCAACCACCATGGGGTTAAAGGTAAATGTACTCTTTGCATGTTTTGACTTTTAACCCCTTGATGGGTGCTCAAACACTTTGCCCCCTTTGTCACTGGGCCACTACCTTTAACCACTCCAACACATCTCAACTCCCTCAAGAGCACACAACCAGGCTATGTGATGAAACTTGTCAGAGTTATTTATCATAGTTTTCCAACTTGGTCCTCACATGTACCCATTTTACTCCCAGACAGAGAGAAGATGTAAATAAAGGACCATGCTCAGGGATGCAACCCTGGGATCTGTGCATCTTCAAACGCAGCACCCAGTAGCCAGGAATGACCGCTGGTCAAGGCAGCTAAGCATGCGACCAGAGTGCAGCAATTGCTTAACCCTCGGAGTGCCATGATTAATATTTTTAAAAGCACTCTCCAATTCCACTGGCATTGATGGCAGACCAGCTCTGATATGTGGTGTGCTCTCATTCTTTGATAGAACCAATAGAGAGTGAATTTAGGGAAGGTACTGCCAAGTGGGCGAAAATGTGGACTGGTACTCAGGGTTAAAGGCTGATTTACCTAAAGCTTCATGAGTCACTTTGACATGGCCAGCATCTGACACTTACTAATATTATGTGCCTGCAACATCTACAGGCTTGCCTGTACACTCTCCCACAATGCTAGCATCTCCAGAATTGGCCGCAGTCAAAACATTCCTTCATTCCCTCATTGTACTCAATTTCTTGATCTTGACAGAACTCAGTCAGTTTTGTCATCTCAGCATCTGTCATTGGATCTTGGTTTGTGCTTGTGGGACAGCAGCATCAGTATCGCTCTGCGTTTGGAGATTTTTTTGGCTGACACTCGCGCCACGCTGCAAAGTAGGACAGTTTCTATCACGCTCCCCATGCACTGTGCAGCTTGGCTGAGGTTCTTGCTACTTATGTGGCAGGCCATGAGCACTGCGCATGAAGCTGCATGTGGAGAGCCCCCCGTGGATTGGGGGGGGGGGGGAGAACTGACCCACCGCGTCTCCCTGCGCATTTCGTAAGAGGCGAATGACTAGGGACATCGTGACTTGAATTGATATTACTTGAAATAGTTTCGGTGATTTTGTGATTAACCCTTGGAGTGCCACAGTCGGAAAATTTTGGGGGTGACAGTGGACTGTCAGTCCGAATTTTCGGCCACTGGGCTCCGACTCTAAATGTTAAACTTTCACTGACTCACTCTCCATTGGTTAGAGCCTATTTCTATCAACCAATGAGAGCACAGCACACATCAGAGCCAGTCTGCCATCCATGCCACTGCACTGGGAGTGTGCTTTTTGGAGGGTTATCATGGCACACCAACGGCCATCCATGCCACTGCACTGGGAGTGTGCTTTTTGGAGGGTTATCATGGCACACCAACAGCCTTCCATGCCACTGCACTGAGAGTGTGCTTTTTGGAGGGTTATCGTGGCACACCAACTGCCATCCATGCCACTGCACTGGAAGTGTGCTTTTTGGAGGGTTATCATGGCACACCAACAGCCTTCCATGCCACTGCACTGGGAGTGTGCTTTTTGGAGGGTTATCGTGGCACACCAACGGCCATCCATGCCACTGCACTGGGAGTCTGCTTTTTGGAGGGTTATCGTGGCACACCAACGGCCATCCATGCCAGAGCACTGGGAGTGTGCTTTTTGGAGGGTTATCATGGCACACCAATGGCCTTACATAGCCTACAGAGGCTGATAAGCTGGAAAACTTACTTCATTCATTCGATCATTCATTTCATTCATTCATTCATTCATTCATTCATTCATTCATTCATTCAATCATTCCATCCATCCATCCATTCATTCATTCAATCCATTCATTCATGCATTCATTAAAATCAATCAATCATTCAATCCATTCATTCATTCATTCAATCATTCCATCCATCCATTCATTCATTCATTCCATCCATCCATTCATTCATTCATTCATTCATTCATTCAATCCATTCATTCAATCATTCATTCATTCATTCATTCATTCAATCATTCCATCCATCCATTCCTTCCTTCCTTCATTCATTCATTCAATCCATTCATTCAATCATTCATTCATTCATTCAATCATTCATTCAATCATTCCATCCATCCAATCATTCCATCCATCCATTCATTCAATCATTCATTCAATCATTCCATCCATCCATTCATTCATTTATTCATTCATCAATTAGTCATTCATTCATTCATATATTCATTCATTCATTCAATCATTCCATCCATCCATTCATTCATCAATTATTCATTCATCCATTCATTCATTCATTCATTCATCCATTCATTCATTCATTCATGTGGAGAGCATCAGTGTAGAACATGTGGATCGCCTCGTGTCCAACGCGCTGTATGGAGAACTCTTTCCCTGAAGCACCACTGCTGGTGTTTGCAGGGAACTCCTCATGCTGGGTGCCCTCAAGCGGCTGTCCTCCTGGCTCTGTGCCCAGGTCACCTACCTCACCCACTCTCCCCACGCCACCAACTGGATGGCAGACGTCCACAGGAACCTCTTCCCCATGACCCACCAGCTCCCCATGCCCGCCTTCTGGCGCGGCAAGATCGCCGTCTTCAATCGAGTGGTGAGCCTCTTTGTGTCCTGCCTATGGTTTGGTGGATGGGATGAGGTGGGATGGAGTGGATGGGGTGGTTGTTTTAGGTGTTTGGTTCGGTGTTTGCTCTTGTTGTCATGTTTGTGGTTTGTTGGCTGGGATGGATGGGGATGAATGTGTTTTAGATAAGGCCTCCTATAAAAAAAAGTTGTGGTTAAACCAAGGAGTACTCTAGTACTCCTTGGGTTAAACTTAAAGTAA
Source organism: Theodoxus fluviatilis (assembly GCA_034096865.1). Taxonomy (NCBI): domain Eukaryota; kingdom Metazoa; phylum Mollusca; class Gastropoda; order Cycloneritida; family Neritidae; genus Theodoxus; species Theodoxus fluviatilis. The sequence goes on from JAWQFJ010004847.1 coordinate 13,278, forward strand.
CATGGCCCCAAAATATGGGTTGGTAGGCAGGTCTATTTATTTTTAATAAAGAGGAGGCCAGATTGAGACTGCACACACACACATGTGTGTGTGTGCGTGTGCGTGTGTGTGTGTGTGCCTGTGTGTGTGTGTGTGTGAGAGTGTGTGTGTGTGTGTGTGAGAGTGTGTGTGTGTGTGAGAGTGTGTGTGTGTGTGTAAGTGTGTGTATGTGGGAGATTGTGTGTGTGTGTGTGTGTGTTTTGTGTGTGTCCTTGTGTGTGTGTGTGTGTGTGTTTGTGTGTGTGTGTGTGAGAGTGTGTTTGTGTGTGTGTGTCCTTGTGTGTGTGTTTGTGTGTGTGAGTGTGTGTGTGTGTGTCCTTGTGTGTGTGTGTGTTTGTGTGTGTGTGTGTTTTTGTGTGTGTTTGTGTGAGTGTGTGTTTGTGTGTGTGTGTGTGTGTTTGTGTGTGTTTGTGTGTGTGTGCATGTGTGTGTGTTTGTGTGTGTGTGTTGTGTGTGTGTGTGTGTGTGTGCATGTGTGTGTGTGTGTGTGTGTGTTTGTGTGTGTGTTTGTGTGAGTGTGTGTGTTTGTGTGTGTGTGTTTGTGTGAGCGTGTGTGTGTGTGTTTGTGTGTGTGTGTGTTTGTGTGTGTGTGTGTCAAGCTTAAAGCCTCGTGGTCAGGTCTGGGCCAATCTTGCCAGTTGCTGCACATGTCACATGTCATGTGATGGAGGGTGGGGTGGGGGTAAAAGTTGTCTACTCTTTTCTTTGTTGTGATTGGTTTTGAAGCAGATTGTTTACTTTCACTCTGTGGAGGAAGGATTTGGGCATGTGCATACAAGTGGCTGGAGTGGCAGTCATGAATTTTTCCCCTCAGAGTGGGTTATGCCTTAAGTCCTAATTATGACGCCATGGTAAGGGTTAGATACTGGATTCCGTGAGAGCTCATAGCGCAGGGAAGATGGGACAGCACACAGTTTGTTGTTTACCTTCGGTTCTTCCGTCCTCCACTGGAGCTGCTTTGCCACTGAAACACGCACGTCCTGTGCTTGTCGTGGAGAAACTGATCAATTATTACCACGTGTTTCCTCAATCTATTTGCAGGAGGGCCATGGGTTTATTCGTTCAGGATTCTCCCTCACAAGTCGATCACCTACTTTCTACCCCTACCTCCAGTGGCTCTTCCCACCAACACTCAAGGTAGGGAGGGGAAAAATAACAATTTTCATTCTGCTATTGTGACTGGTTTTGTCTATCTTCTCTTGGCAAATAACAAACAGCCTACAAACCACAGAGTTTGTCTTTTTGACAAATTCATAGCAAGACATACAAGGTACTGAAGACAGAGACAGACAAATACATAGCAAGACACACAAGGTACAGAAGGCAGACAAATACATAGCAAGAAACACAAGGTACAGAAGACAGACAGACACATACACAGCAAGACACACAAGGTACAGAAGACAGAGACAGACAAATACATAGCAAGACACACAAGGTACAGAAGGCAGACAAATACATAGCAAGAAACACAAGGTACAGAAGACAGACAGACACATACACAGCAAGACACACAAGGTACAGAAGACAGACAGACAAATACACAGCAAGACACACAAGGTACAGAAGGCAGACAAATACATAGCAAGACACACAAGGTACAGAAGACAGACAGACACATACACAGCAAGACACACAAGGTACAGAAGACAGACAGACAAATACACAGCAAGACACACAAGGTACAGAAGACAGAGACAGACAAATACATAGCAAGACACACAAGGTACAGAAGACAGACAAATACATAGCAAGACACACAAGGTACAGAAGACAGAGACAGACAAATACACAGCAAGACACACAAGGTACAGAAGACAGACAAATACATAGCAAGACACACAAGGTACAGAAGACAGAGACAGACAAATTCATAGCAAGACACACAAGGTACAGAAGACAGAGACAGACAAATTCATAGCAAGACACACAAGGTACAGAAGACAGAGACAGACAAATTCATAGCAAGACACACAAGGTACAGAAGACAGAGACAGACAAATACATATCAAGACACACAAGGTACAGAAGACAGACAGACAAATACATAGCAAGAAACACAAGGTACAGAAGACAGACAGACAAATACACAGCAAGACACACAAGGTACAGAAGACAGACAAATACATAGCAAGACACACAAGGTACAGAAGACAGAGACAGATAAATACACAGCAAGACACACAAGGTACAGAAGACAGAGACAGACAAATACACAGCAAGACACACAAGGTACAGAAGACAGACAAATACATAGCAAGAAACACAAGGTACAGAAGACAGACAGACAAATACATAGCAAGACACACAAGGTACAGAAGACAGAGACAGACAAATACACAGCAAGACACACAAGGTACAGAAGACAGAGACAGACAAATACACAGCAAGACACACGGTACAGAAGACAGAGACAGACAAATACACAGCAAGACACAAGGTACAGAAGACAGAGACAGACAAATACACAGCAAGACACACAAGGTACAGAAGACAGAGACAGACAAATACACAGCAAGACACACAAGGTACAGAAGACAGAGACAGACAAATACACAGCAAGACACACAAGGTACAGAAGACAGAGACAGACAAATACACAGCAAGACACACAAGGTACAGAAGACAGACAGACAAATACACAACAAGACATACAAGGTACAGAAGACAGAGACAATAATAATAATAATAATAGATCACTTTTATACCGCGCAATACTCCCACACAGTGAGACTCAAAGCGCCTAATTTTTTTTATAGAAATAACAAAAACACAAACAAAAAAAAACAAAAAAACACAGCAAGACACACAAGGTACAGAAGACAGACAGACAAATACACAGCAAGACACACAAGGTACAGAAGACAGACAGACAAATACATAGCAAGACACACAAGGTACAGAAGACAGACAGACACATACATAGCAAGACACACAAGGTACAGAAGACAGAGACAGACAAATACACAGCAAGACACACAAGGTACAGAAGACAGACAAATACACAGCAAGACACACAAGGTACAGAAGACAGACAGACAAATACACAGCAAGACACACAAGATACAGAAGACAGACAGACAAATACACAGCAGCACACAAGGTACAGAGGAGGAGTTGGAGCACATGGAAGGCATGGTAAATAGGAGAGAGGAGACAGAGTACCAAGGTGACCTCCCCAGAGGAAGGCAATTCTCATCAATGGGTATCAAAAAGGTCGGAGATGAGCATGCATGGCAAGTGCTTGCAAAGCCCAAAGCTTTTCTCCCATGTTGCTTGCCCACTGGAATGTTCATTGTGTGCACTCATCGCTGAAGGTTTTTGAAACATCTATAGGAATTACCATCCCCTGCAGAACACACTTCCAGCTTGCATGGCTGACTGGACGTCTGTACTTGCAGTGGCACGCCCCCTACCCAGCACCAGGTCGAACCCTGGAGTTTCTGGACTGGGTCAGCCTGGCCTCCGTCCCCATCTACCTGCGGACCAGCTTCTGTCTGGATCTGTATCCTTTCCATCAGTCCCCTGCCCCAGTGACCATCGCAAGGGCCAAACGAGATGGCCTTCCCGCAGTGGCTGTATGCATGGGACTACAGCTCCTAGCTCGTCCTCCTACTTAGTTTTCTTTTGTGATGCACTTTACCCTTTCCAGCCGTTAAAAATGGGGGTAAAGCTGTGATTTTATGTAGCAACTTTTCACACTTGTCTGGGTCTCAGTGCTCCAGACTTTGCTCCCTGATCACTGGAGCGCTTGATCGGTCCTTCACTGGCTCCAGACTTTGCTCCCTGATCTCTGGAGCGCTTGATCAGTCCTTCACTGGCTCCAGACTTTGCTCCCTGATCACTGGAGCGCTTGATCGGTCCTTCACTGGCTCCAGACTTTGCTTTCTGATCACTGGAGCGCTTGATCGGTCCTTCACTGGCTCCAGACTTTGCTCCCTGATCTCTGGAGCGCTTGCTCAGTCCTTCACTGGCTCCAGACTTTGCTCCCTGATCACTGGAGCGCTTGATCGGTCCTTCACTGGCTCCAGACTTTGCTCCCTGATCACTGGAGCGCTTGATCGGTCCTTCACTGGCTCCAGACTTTGCTCCCTGATCTCTGGAGCGCTTGATTGGTCCTTCACTGGCTCCAGACTTTGCTTTCTGATCACTGGAGCGCTTGCTCAGTCCTTCACTGGCTCCAGACTTTGCTTTCTGATCACTGGAGCGCTTGCTCAGTCCTTCACTGGCTCCAGACTTTGCTCCCTGATCTCTGGAGCGCTTGATTGGTCCTTCACTGGCTCCAGACTTTGCTCCCTGATCTCTGGAGCGCTTGCTCAGTCCTTCACTGGCTCCAGACTTTGCTCCCTGATCTCTGGAGCGCTTGATCGGTCCTTCACTGGCTCCAGACTTTGCTCCCTGATCACTGGAGCGCTTGATCGGTCCTTCACTGGCTCCAGACTTTGCTTTCTGATCACTGGAGCGCTTGCTCAGTCCTTCACTGGCTCCAGACTTTGCTCCCTGATCTCTGGAGCGCTTGATCGGTCCTTCACTGGCTCCAGACTTTGCTCCCTGATCACTGGAGCGCTTGATCGGTCCTTCACTGGCTCCAGACTTTGCTCCCTGATCACTGGAGCGCTTGCTCAGTCCTTCACTGGCTCCAGACTTTGCTCCCTGATCACTGGAGCGCTTGATCGGTCCTTCACTGGCTCCAGACTTTGCTCCCTGATCTCTGGAGCGCTTGATCGGTCCTTCACTGGCTCCAGACTTTGCTCCCTGATCACTGGAGCGCTTGCTCAGTCCTTCACTGGCTCCAGACTTTGCTCCCTGATCACTGGAGCGCTTGATCGGTCCTTCACTGGCTCCAGACTTTGCTCCCTGATCACTGGAGCGCTTGATCGGTCCTTCACTGGCTCCAGACTTTGCTCCCTGATCACTGGAGCGCTTGATCGGTCCTTCACTGGCTCCAGACTTTGCTCCCTGATCACTGGAGCGCTTGATCGGTCCTTCACTGGCTCCAGACTTTGCTTTCTGATCACTGGAGCGCTTGATCGGTCCTTCACTGGCTCCAGACTTTGCTTTCTGATCACTGGAGCGCTTGCTCAGTCCTTCACTGGCTCCAGACTTTGCTTTCTGATCACTGGAGCGCTTGATCGGTCCTTCACTGGCTCCAGACTTTGCTCCCTGATCACTGGAGCGCTTGATCGGTCCTTCACTGGCTCCAGACTTTGCTTTCTGATCACTGGAGCGCTTGCTCAGTCCTTCACTGGCTCCAGACTTTGCTCCCTGATCACTGGAGCGCTTGATCGGTCCTTCACTGGCTCCAGACTTTGCTCCCTGATCACTGGAGCGCTTGATCGGTCCTTCACTGGCTCCAGACTTTGCTCCCTGATCACTGGAGCGCTTGCTCAGTCCTTCACTGGCTCCAGACTTTGCTCCCTGATCACTGGAGCGCTTGATCGGTCCTTCACTGGCTCCAGACTTTGCTTTCTGATCACTGGAGCGCTTGCTCAGTCCTTCACTGGCTCCAGACTTTGCTCCCTGATCACTGGAGCGCTTGCTCAGTCCTTCACTGGCTCCAGACTTTGCTTTCTGATCACTGGAGCGCTTGCTCAGCCCTTCCCTGGCTCCAGACTTTGCTCCCTGATCTCTGGAGCGCTTGATCAGTCCTTCACTGGCTCCAGACTTTGCTCCCTGATCACTGGAGCGCTTGATCGGTCCTTCACTGGCTCCAGACTTTGCTTTCTGATCACTGGAGCGCTTGCTCAGTCCTTCACTGGCTCCAGACTTTGCTTTCTGATCACTGGAGCGCTTGATCGGTCCTTCACTGGCTCCAGACTTTGCTCCCTGATCACTGGAGCGCTTGCTCAGTCCTTCACTGGCTCCAGACTTTGCTCCCTGATCACTGGAGCGCTTGATCGGTCCTTCACTGGCTCCAGACTTTGCTCCCTGATCACTGGAGCGCTTGCTCAGTCCTTCACTGGCTCCAGACTTTGCTCCCTGATCTCTGGAGCGCTTGCTCAGTCCTTCACTGGCTCCAGACTTTGCTTTCTGATCACTGGAGCGCTTGATCAGTCCTTCCCTGGCTCCAGACTTTGCTTTCTGATCACTGGAGCGCTTGCTCAGTCCTTCCCTGGCTCCAGACTTTGCTCCCTGATCACTGGAGCGCTTGATCGGTCCTTCACTGGCTCCAGACTTTGCTCCCTGATCACTGGAGCGCTTGATCGGTCCTTCACTGGCTCCAGACTTTGCTTTCTGATCACTGGAGCGCTTGATCAGCCCTTCCCTGGCTCCAGACTTTGCTCCCTGATCTCTGCAGCGCTTGATCGGTCCTTCACTGGCTCCAGACTTTGCTCCCTGATCACTGGAGCGCTTGATCGGTCCTTCACTGGCTCCAGACTTTGCTCCCTGATCACTGGAGCGCTTGATCGGTCCTTCACTGGCTCCAGACTTTGCTCCCTGATCACTGGAGCGCTTGATCGGTCCTTCACTGGCTCCAGACTTTGCTCCCTGATCTCTGGAGCGCTTGATCAGTCCTTCCCTGGCTCCAGATGAGAAACGCAGTGACTGATAGATTGAATGTACACGGTCAGGTACCAGCACCGACTCCTTTCCCTGGGGAGTATTCCCACCCCAAACTGGTTTCATGGCTGCATACAAGGGTTAATTGCTCTGCACCCTGCCATTGGTTCCCTCACAGGTACC
>JAWQFJ010004847.1:25000-32655 GCA_034096865.1 Theodoxus fluviatilis
TCTCTCGTTGGAGAGAGTGTGGTCCTGAAGAGGCCTGAGGAGGGAATCTTTTTCAGAAATAGCTTGCTTGATCGACTTCAACGGTGCCCATGACGTCACACCTGGCATCGGGACTTGACGTCAGCCATGTCACCAGTCGATGAGACCCCTGCCGCCCAACATGATGAAATGGCCCTCTTCAGGGCTACACTCTCCCTCATGAGAAAATACAATTTGGTCAGACATACATGTACCGGTCACCCATGTGTCCTTTTTCAAGAACTGGCTGAGGTTTTTGTGGTTGTTGTTTTTCTATCCTTGAGCTATTAAAGCATTATTCGTGTAGGCTTGGCTGTGCTGTCTAGAGTCCTCATGGCCTCCAACACAAAATTCAGACCATTTATCGAAGATCTGCCTGAGATTCTGTTGTCCTTGAGCTGTTATATGCTAATCTTGTGGCATACAAATGGGGAACTTAGGAACCTCCAGGACAATCTCACTGAGGTGTTACAACTGTTCTCCCAAAAATGTCTCTCTTATTTCATGTGACATTTTCTGAATATTGGTCTGTCCTCCAAGAAACTCAAAAACATCTCTGCCAGTCTGCCTTTGAAATGTTTTCTGCTCTCTGAGAGATGTATTGAATTCTTTCAGACTTTTTAAAGGTGAACAAAAGATGAATCTGTTGTAAATCAGGATGAATCCAGCGTGAATCAGGATGAATTTAAAATGAATCCTGGATAAATCCAAGGTGAATCCCAGATAAATCCGAGGTGAATCCCAGATAAATCCAAGGTGAATCCCAGATAAATCCTAGGTGAATCCCAGATAAATCCAAGGTGAATCCCAGATAAATCCAAGGTGAATCCCAGATAAATCCAAGGTGAATCCCAGATAAATCCAAGGTGAATCCCAGATAAATCCAAGGTGAATCCCAGATAAATCCAAGGTGAATCCCAGATAAATCCAAGGTGAATCCCAGATAAATCCAAGGTGAATCCCAGATAAATCCAAGGTAAATCCCAGATAAATCCAAGGTGAATCCCAGGTGAATCCCAGATAAATCCAAGGTGAATCCCAGATAAATCCAAGGTGAATCCCAGATAAATCCAAGGTGAATCCCAGATAAATCCAAGGTGAATCCCAGATAAATCCAAGGTGAATCCCAGATAAATCCAAGGTGAATCCCAGATAAATCCAAGGTGAATCCCAGATAAATCCAAGGTGAATCCCAGATAAATCCAAGGTGAATCCCAGATAAATCCAAGGTGAATCCCAGATAAATCCAAGGTGAATCCCAGATAAATCCAAGGTGAATCCCAGATAAATCCAAGGTGAATCCCAGATAAATCCAAGGTGAATCCCAGATAAATCCAAGGTGAATCCCAGATAAATCCAAGGTAACTCCAAGGTGAATCCCAGATAAATCCAAGGTGAATCCCAGATAAATCCAAGGTGAATCCCAGATAAATCCAAGGTGAATCCCAGATAAATCCAAGGTGAATCCCAGATAAATCCAAGGTGAATCCCAGATAAATCCAAGGTGAATCCCAGATAAATCCAAGGTGAATCCCAGATAAATCCAAGGTGAATCCCAGATAAATCCAAGGTGAATCACAGATAAATCCAAGGTGAATCCCAGATAAATCCGAGGTGAATCCCAGATAAATCCAAGGTGAATCCCAGATAAATCCAAGGTGAATCCCAGATAAATCCAAGGTGAATCCCAGATAAATCCAAGGTGAATCCCAGATAAATCCAAGGTGAATCCCAGATAAATCCAAGGTGAATACTAGATAAATCCAAGGTGAATCCCAGATAAATCCAAGGTGAATCCCAGATAAATCCAAGGTGAATCCCAGATAAATCCGAGGTGAATACTAGATAAATCCAAGGTGAATCCCAGATAAATCCTAGGTGAATCCAAGGTGAATCCCAGATAAATCCAAGGTGAATACTAGATAAATCCAAGGTAAATCCCAGATAAATCCGAGGTGAATACTAGATAAATCCAAGGTAAATCCCAGATAAATCCAAGGTGAATCCCAGATAAATCCAAGGTAAATCCCAGATAAATCCAAGGTGAATCCCAGATAAATCCAAGCTGAATCCCAGATAAATCCAAGGTGAATCCAAGGTGAATCCCAGATAAATCCGAGGTGAATCCCAGATAAATCCTAGGTGAATCCCAGATAAATCTGAGGTGAATCCCAGATAAATCCAAGGTGAATCCAAGGTGAATCCCAGATAAATCCGAGGTGAATCCCAGATAAATCCAAGGTGAATCCCAGATAAATCTGAGGTGAATCCCAGATAAATCCAAGGTAAATCCCAGATAAATCCAAGGTGAATCCCAGATAAATCCGAGGTGAATACTAGATAAATCCAAGGTGAATCCCAGATAAATCCTAGGTGAATCCAAGGTGAATCCCAGATAAATCCAAGGTGAATACTAGATAAATCCAAGGTAAATCCCAGATAAATCCGAGGTGAATACTAGATAAATCCAAGGTAAATCCCAGATAAATCCAAGGTGAATCCCAGATAAATCCAAGGTAAATCCCAGATAAATCCAAGGTGAATCCCAGATAAATCCAAGCTGAATCCCAGATAAATCCAAGGTGAATCCAAGGTGAATCCCAGATAAATCCGAGGTGAATCCCAGATAAATCCTAGGTGAATCCCAGATAAATCCGAGGTGAATCCCAGATAAATCCAAGGTGAATACTAGATAAATCCAAGGTGAATCCCTGATAAATCCAAGGTGAATCCCAGATAAATCCAAGGTGAATCCCAGATAAATCCAAGGTGAATCCCAGATAAATCCAAGCTGAATCCCAGATAAATCCAAGGTGAATCCCTGATAAATCTGAGGTGAATCCCAGATAAATCCAAGGTAAATCCCAGATAAATCCTAGGTGAATCCCAGATAAATCCAAGGTGAATCCCAGATAAATCCAAGCTGAATCCCAGATAAATCCAAGGTGAATACTAGATAAATCCAAGCTGAATCCCAGATAAATCCAAGGTGAATCCCAGATAAATCCAAGGTGAATCCCTGATAAATCCAAGGTGAATCCCAGATAAATCTGAGGTGAATCCCAGATAAATCTGAGGTGAATCCCTGATAAATCCTAGGTGAATCCCAGATAAATCCGAGGTGAATCCCTGATAAATCCAAGGTGAATCCCAGATAAATCCAAGGTGAATCCCAGATAAATCCAAGGTGAATCCCAGATAAATCCAAGGTGAATCCCAGATAAATCCGAGGTGAATCCCTCTGTCTGCTCGATTGTGCCTACAAAAATCAGCCGGCGGCGCATGCGGCCCATCGCCGCCACGTGACCGGCTCAGTGGCGCATGAATACTGCACTCGATTGTTTCCGGCTTAGCAAAATGGCGGTTTGCTTTGCGGTTGACGAGCTGCTGTGCAGCAGTGATGAGACTGATGAGATGTACTGCCTTCTTGCGTCGTGGTACGTTCTTGTGGATAATATATTATGGACCTGTGTATATGTATGGGTTAGGAAAATGTCAAACGAAAGCCTTAAAATCACAAGATCGGTTCATACATCAGAAGTAGAAAATTGCCAGATTCTTACTTTGCCACACCGTCGTCCGCCATCTTGGATCTCTGTGAGCCGAGCAAAATGTCTCGGCGCATTCGGCAATGCCCCGGCAATGCCCCGGCGCGTAAGCCGGTGCGAATCGAGCGGAATAATCGCCCGGCGGCGCACGCCGGCTCATCAGCCGTTCACAATCGAGCAGACCCAAGACGGCGCATTCGGCGCATTCGGCAATGCCCCGGCGCGTAAGCCGGTGCGAATCGAGCGGAATAATCGCCCGGCGGCGCACGCCGGCTCATCAGCCGTTCACAATCGAGCAGACCCCCTGATAAATCCAAGGTGAATCCCAGATAAATCCAAGGTGAATCCCAGATAAATCCAAGGTGAATCCCAGATAAATCCAAGGTGAATCCCAGATAACTCCAAGGTGAATCACAGATAAATCCAAGGTGAATCCCAGATAAATCCAAGGTGAATCCCAGAAAAATCCAAGGTGAATCCCAGATAAATCCGAGGTGAATCCCAGATAAATCCAAGGTGAATCCCAGATAACTCCAAGGTGAATCACAGATAACTCCGAGGTGAATCCCAGAAAAATCCAAGGTAAATCCCAGATAAATCCAAGGTGAATCCAAGGTGAATCCAAGGTGAATCCAAGGTAAATCCCAGATAAATCCAAGGTGAATCCTAGGTGAATCCCAGATAAATCCAAGGTGAATCCTAGGTGAATCCCAGATAAATCCGAGGTGAATCCCTGATAAATCCAAGGTGAATCCCTGATAAATCCAAGGTGAATACTAGATAAATCCAAGGTGAATCCCAGATAAATCCAAGGTGAATCCCAGATAAATCCAAGGTGAATCCCAGATAAATCCGAGGTGAATCCCTGATAAATCCTAGGTGAATCCCAGATAGATCCAAGGTGAATCCCAGATAAATCCAAGGTGAATACTAGATAAATCCAAGCTGAATCCCAGATAAATCCTAGGTGAATCCCAGATAAATCGAAGGTGAATCCCAGATAAATCCAAGGTGAATCCCAGATAAATCCAAGGTGAATCCCAGATAAATCCGAGGTGAATCCCTGATAAATCCTAGGTGAATACTAGATAAATCCTAGGTGAATCCCAGATAAATCCTAGGTGAATACTAGATAAATCCGAGGTGAATCCCAGATAAATCCAAGGTGAATCCCAGATAAATCCAAGGTGAATCCCAGATAAATCCAAGGTGAATCCCTGATAAATCCGAGGTGAATCCCAGATAAATCCGAGGTGAATACTAGATAAATCCAAGGTGAATCCCAGATAAATCCAAGGTGAATACTAGATAAATCCAAGCTGAATCCCAGATAAATCCGAGGTGAATCCCTGATAAATCCAAGCTGAATCCCAGATAAATCCGAGGTGAATCCCAGATAAATCCAAGGTTAATCCAAGGTGAATCCCAGATAAATCCGAGGTGAATCCCAGATAAATCCAAGGTGAATCCCAGATAAATCCAAGGTGAATCCCAGATAAATCCAAGGTGAATCCCAGATAAATCCAAGGTGAATCCCTGATAAATCCAAGGTGAATCCCAGGTGAATCCTAGGTGAATCCCAGATAAATCCGAGGTGAATCCCTGATAAATCCAAGGTGAATCCCAGATAAATCCAAGGTGAATCCCTGATAAATCCAAGGTGAATCCCAGATAAATCCAAGGTGAATCCTGGATAAATCCAAGGTGAATCCCTGATAAATCCAAGGTGAATCCCTGATAAATCCAAGGTGAATCCCAGATAAATCCTAGGTGAATCCCTGATAAATCCAAGGTGAATACTAGATAAATCCTAGGTGAATCCCAGATAAATCCAAGCTGAATCCCAGATAAATCCAAGGTGAATACTAGATAAATCCTAGGTGAATCCCAGATAAATCCAAGCTGAATCCCAGATAAATCCAAGGTGAATCCCAGATAAATCCAAGGTGAATCCCAGATAAATCCAAGGTGAATCCCAGATAAATCCAAGGTGAATCCCTGATAAATCTGAGGTGAATCCCAGATAAATCCGAGGTGAATACTAGATAAATCCAAGGTGAATCCCAGATAAATCCTAGGTGAATCCAAGGTGAATCCCAGATAAATCCTAGGTGAATCCCTGATAAATCCAAGGTGAATCCCAGATAAATCCAAGGTGAATCCCAGATAAATCCAAGATGATTCCAGGATACTTCCAGAATGAATCTGAAATTAATCTAGTTAATCTAGATTGATTCCAAGAAGATTCCAGGATAATTCCAAGGGGAATCCAGGGACAATACAGGATGAATCCTAGGTACATTCAAAAACAATCCAGGATTGTTAGTTACATGATGAATGATTGTGTGTTAATCTAAGAAGGCTCCAAGATGAACCCAGGTTGGTTGTAGGGTAAATCCACAATAAATTCAGGTGAATTCACAATGGTTAATCATGTTGAATTCTGGGTGAATACAGAATTATTACAGGCTGAATTCAGAGTGAATTTGAAGATGGTCTCATGATGAATTGAGAGTGAAAACAGGCTTGTACCAGGTTGCATCAGGATGAATGCATGTTTTAGCCACGATGGTTCCGATCCTGAATTGAGGGTGAAAACAGGCTTGCACCAGGAGGAATCAGGATGAATGCATGTTTTAGCCAGGATGGTTCCGAGGTGAATTCAGACAGTACTCGGAGATCACAAACACTGAACATCGCAAGTGGTGACTGTAGCAGACAACACTCAACTCGCATGCTTGCTCTCTTTAGCTGCGGTGGTGATCTTGTGCGAGGCTAGTGGAGGCAAAAATAGTCCATTGTGCAGCACACTCTGGCCTCACTGGGCCACAAAGCGTTGGTGCCGGTAAGACCTGCTGTGCACGATTTTCAATCACCCCAAGCTCCCACATGGAGAGGCAGTGCACTTCACCCACAAAGGCCGTATGTTTCACACACAGTAACTGTGTTTCATGCAAGTGATGTGCTTTGCACTATTAGCTTCAGCAAGAGAAGTCACAGTTTTTCCATCTGTGATTGTTTTATGACAGGATGAGCTCCTAGGAAATGCAGATGTGGAGGAATGTGCGGCGATAACTCGAGCCATCAATGCACTACCCCTCATCAGGCCTCCACGGCGTAATGTCCGTGGTAGCTGCCAGAGAGGTAATTGGGATGTGTGTGTGCGTGCGTGAGCATGTGAGAGATTGTGTGCATGTGTGTGTGTGAGAGAGAATGTGTCTGTGTGTGTGTGTGTGTGTGTGTGTGTGAGTGTCCATTTGTGTGAGTGTGTGTGTGTGTGTGAGAAAGAGAGAGAGAGTGCATGTGTGTGTGTATATGTGTGAGTGTGTGAGATTGCATGCGTATGTGTGTGCATGTGTATGTGAGTTTGTGTGTGCATGTTTATGCGTGCATGTTTATGCCAATGCATGCATGTATGTGTGTGTGCATGAATATGTGTAAGAGGGAGTGGTGTGTGTGTGTGTGTGTGTGTGTGTGTGTGTGTGTGTGAGATATGTATGAGAGAGAATGCACATTATTTTATTGAGACCAGATTAGTTTGATTTCTTGTTGAATCAAGTTTGAACATACATGAAACCATAGGTTGAAAGATCTATGTTCTCTGCCTTCATACAGGGGTTTGCAGCATGCACAGCCTATCCATCCACAAAGTGTGTAGATGCAACTCTGTCACTCGCAATTGTAGATTGTTAGGTTTGAATTTTGATATTGTTGCAGTTTTTAGAAAGTGAATTGTCGTAAATGCCCCTGACCCTAGTGGGCTAGGCACTGGTGCTCCAACATCTGGCAAGGTGACCAGAACTCCGTGTCTCTGCAGCACCAAGGGACCAGAACCAACCAGAGCAGTGTCAGGAACTGCTGTCCATGCGGTTCCGTGAGAGCCAGATGCGTCTTCAGGGTCGGATGGACTTCCACGATGATGATTCTGTCTCCTCCATCCAGGACCTGCAAGGTCTGACCTATTTTGCACTCTTGTTTTTTCCGCTTAATTGGGGGGTGCGATGTGTCAGTCTGGACACATTCCAAAAGAAAGTCAACTTCACAGCCCCCATGTTCTGCTAAGAAATTACCTTGCACTGCATTCTAAAA
>JAWQFJ010004849.1:0-55000 GCA_034096865.1 Theodoxus fluviatilis
ACATACAATGCATAAGCACACAAGTAGACCAAGCCCAAAGCGGCACACCACAGCAACAACTTGACACAGGCGAAACCAATAAACCAATAAGACACGGCACACGTACATGGCATCAACACACAAGCCAAACAATAACAGGACCAACCACGGGCCCCCATATAAAGCACGGAACGGATGAAAGCCAATCGCATATGGCACAAATATGCAGAAAGAGAACACTCCGTACACGACAATGTAATTGAAACAATGAAGTCATACACACAAAGCACAATACACACGAGCAATCAGCAACGAACATGGCAACCTACAGCACACAGGCAAACAATACCCGATGCAGGACAAACAATCTAACGACATACCCGTTAATAACAGTACTTCAACCCATTATTCTATCCCGCTCATCTGAAAGTGTTCCTGTTCTTCAGCCTTGTTCTACTCACTTCATATCACCTCACCTATCTAACATTTTACTCATATGACATATGACCTTATGACACCCCAACCTTTCACTCTAGAGACGCTGTGACCTTATGACACACCAAATCCGCTGTACAGAAAAGTTGAAGGAGTCGCCATGTTGAAAGATGTATGTTGCTTCACTGTCTAACGGACATTCGGAGTCAAAACGCCTTTTCATTTTACATGTACTCTCCCCAAACCTTCATCCTCACCCTACCCCCACCCTCCCCACCCTCCGCCTCATGCTGTCCTTCTCCCCAATCCTCTGTACCCACATCAACACCACAGCACTCCACATCCACCTGTGTATTACACTACGATTTTAAACCCAAATTTGGCGTACCTAAACTCCCAAGTCATGCCACCGCCACCCCAAAACTCGTCCCATTCTTGTCACACTGTTGTCTCCACCACACATCATAGCCACCCCGCTCCACACCTCATACCACCGCCCTACGTCCTCACCTGGCGCATTCTGAACACAGAGATATGCACTAGTCTCAGCCACGCTGAATGCACCTGGCGTGCTGTGCAACACACTTCAGACTCGAACAGCGGGATTTCAAGGTGAGGGGAATCCCCGGGCCAGGCACCCCAGATAACCTCAAGCACCAAGGTCGAGGCAGACTCACTCCATTGGACAGACCTCTCACAAAGGGGCCAGGCACCCCAGATAACCTCAAGCACCAAGGTCGAGGGAGACTCACTCCATTGGACAGACCTCTCACAAAGGGGCCAGGTCGTCATTCCCACACCGCCTGCCGTCTTTCACTCTGACCCACAAGGGTCGAGCGCCGTGTTGATCGAGTCCCACCCCGTCTGTTGAGTCACTCACGTCACTTCCTGGTTACTATAGAACTGTGGCAGATTTTTTTACTATCAGAGTGGAGCAGACAGACGCATGACATGCGCCTCTCGTTCCGTCCCGTGCAACAAGGAAGTAGATTTCTGGGTGACTTCCCATAAATATCCCCTGGGACGCAGATTACAGGTAGAGACTCTCAAGTGTGAGATATGACTGCTCAATCCGCCCGCACTACCCTCTGCAGTTAGCGCGTCGGCTCCGCCGCGGACACAGAGCCCCTGAGTCGTAGACAGTTCTTACCGACAAGTTTTTAGAGGAGCGAAAAGCAGCATTGTTTTGCCTTTAGAAGTCTAATTCGTCTGGACGGCTTAGGACAATATTGTGTCAACCTGGGCAGCGGAACAGGTCACCTCGGCAAGGACGGGGGGAAACTGTGGTTGAAGCAACACGGAGGTAAAACGCTTTCAACATGGCAACAGGTGCAGTAGCTGTCCTTGTGTGCGCTCTGGCCGCGTTCATTTCAGTCGCCTCAGCTTCTTGCGTCACTTATCAGGCTGACGTCAGCTTCTTCCTGGACAGCTCGGGCAGTGTTGGAGATGACGGCATTCGCAACGCCCTGGCCTTCATCGACTCTTTCGTCGACAGCGTCAACATCGGAGACGACGACATCCGCGTGGCTGTGGTGACCGGTTTGGACGGAGGATGCGTCGAGTACGGATTTTACTTCAATGATTCCTCAGACAAGTCCACACTGAAGCAAAATCTCAACATTCTCAAGGACCGCTTTACCTCAGGAGGTGCATGCTGTCCGTTTGCACTGAACAGAGGCTGTGGACCGATGAAGGACGCCTTCAGGTTTATTGCAGACGACATCCATGGTCAAAGAAGGCCCGACGTTCCTCAGATCGTAGTTCTTCTCACAGACGGCCAGATCGGAGTGTCTCGCAACAACAGAGCCGAAGAGTTCGACTCCAAAGGCATCAACACCACTGTCATAGGAGTGGGATTTGTTAACGACGAAAAGTTACACTACATGGCTTCGAAGCCGTCCGACGTGTTCTACATCAAGGATATCAATTCCTTTGCCAGCATCCGTGCCAAGTTCAAGGAGAAAATCTGCACCATCGCCCAGGAGCTGGACAGGAAGGTGACAGAGAGGAAGCTGCGCCAGGTGCACGTGTTGTTCCTGGTGGACAGCTCGGCCAGTGGTCAGTCCAGCAGCGCCAAGGTGGCGGGGCTGGTGCGGGACGTGGTGTCTGGCCTCAACTCGTCAGGGCTGGAGCTGCATCTGTCTCTGGCGGCCTTCAACGATTCGGTCTTCCTCCTGGTGACTGGCATCAACAGCTCCGATGACGTAATCAAGGGTCTTGAACGAGTGAGCTTTGGGGGTGCCACAAACGAATTGGAAGCCCTGGACTTTGTGCTGCAGAGGGCTCCACCCCGAGGCAGGATCATGTGGGTCCACGAGGAGCAGATCGGTCCTCGCTGGGTGGTGGTGGTGGTGTCGGACGCCAGGTGGCTGGAGAGGGAGGCAGTCTTCCAGAGGCGGAACGCCTTGCTACAGATACACGGTGCCAGACTAGTGCTGGTGTGCACCGGAGACCCCAGCTCCGTGGCCCTGTACAGGGACTTGGCGTCTCGAGACCACTACGTCTTCCCTGTGGTGGAGCGGGGCGGCTTCGGCTCGCTGGCTGCAGACGTTCAGGCGGCCATCCAAGAAGACCCTCAGGAGGTCAACGCCACCCAGCCCGCCCCTCCGTGTCAGGACGTGGAAAGCGTCGTGGTGGTGTACCACTTGTGTGACAGCTCTCGGGACTCGGTGAGGGCGTCTGTGCAGAGTGCGCTGTCTGCGTTGTCTGTCAATGTGAGCAGCCACAACATCGCCTGTAGGTTGAGCAGCGAGGAGAGGCTGACTGGGCTTAAGACCCGCCTGGCCTCGTCCCAGGGCGTGCTGGTGCTGGTGCTGGACTCGCTGCCTTCCGACCCACAGCGGCTGCTGCGACTGGCCCTGGACTTCCAGACTCTGGGGCTCAGCGTGGTGACGCTGTCCGTGGGCGGGAAGCGCGAAACACTGGGCGTGCTGTTACGTGCGGCCTCGCTGGCCAGGCAGGCGCTGGTGGTGAGGGACTCGGAACAGCTGACCACACGGGCCTGGGAGCTGCAGGCGGCGGTGTGCGGTGGCTGCTCTGCCAGGAGGGACGTGGCGCTGCTCTTGGACGGCGGGCCGCTGCCCGGGGCCCGGGACTTGCTGGCGGCAGTGCTGGACGGCCAGGCCATGGTGGGGCCTGCACGCACCCAGGTGGCCGTGGTGTCGGGGTCTGGCCCCAGCCCCGTCTGGCTGCTGACGGCCCTCCCCGACAAGCTGGCCCTGTACAGCGCCCTGCAGCGGCTGCTGGGGTCGGCCTCCTCCCTGCCTGGCCTGAACCGGACGACGACGCTGCTGCAGGTGAACGGGACGGTGCTGTCTTCACTCCACGGCGCGCGTGCGGACGCCTCCCGCCACGTGCTGGTGCTCAGTGGCGCTGCGGGGCCGTGGCTGTCCTCCACCCCCAGTGTCAGGGACTTGGCCGCCACGGGCCTTGACGTCACACTGGTGGAGCTCGGGGACACGGTGGCGAATGTCACCCGAGTCAACCAGACCTTCTCTGGAGGGGTGCTGGAGTCGGACGACATCTTGGAAGTGGCCAAGCTTGTGGGCCAGGACTGGTGCTGAGAACTGAGGGAAAAAAGACCCGTTTGTGTGTACGGATTGAAATTCTATGAGACTCAGTACTGACTCAACGCGAGGTTTGTGTCGAGGCAGCTGTAATACTGATGGAAACTTCAGTGGAATGCAATAAATGTAATTCACTCACTCTGTCTTCTGAGCTCTGGTTAGAGTAGAAGGCGCCACGAAGGAAGGTAAGAGAGTATTGAAATATAGCCACTTCTCCACCACAGTTAGTTTATGAACCGCCAAACACTTCACAAAGAGCAAATGACAAAATGTCAGTTGCTTCGTACAACGAAGCTGTTCAATTTTGGAGCGTCTGTCTAGTAACTTTTACTACTAGAATACTGTTTTGATGGCGGGGAGAGAGGGTGGGGGGTTGTATTCGTTTTGCCTGAAAATGATTTTTCAAACGGAACATTTGCATTTTTATAGGCTTTCGTCTTATACCCGTCTTATTTTCTACTTTGTTTCTCCAAATCAGCCACGAAATCTTCACTTTGCTATTCATTTCCTTCTAAATATGTTTTTTTCCTTAACGTTTAAAGATGCTTTCGCATCATCAATCTTTTGGCTTTATTCTTCACCTTTTTGTAATTTTGCCCTCGCTCTGAGAGGCACGCTAACCTGGTGATCTGAATTATCTCCCCTTCGGGTGAACTCACTGCCAACAAATGCATGGCCAAATTTGTGTGTGTGCCATGGACCTGGCGCCTAAGAGCCGATCCCCCCACCCCCACCCCCACCCGCCAACTCCCTTTCCTCTTATTTGCGTCTGCCTCCCCCCTCCCTCCCCCCCCCCCCCCCCCCCCTCCCCTTCGCAGTAGCTTCTAGAGAGCATCATGCCGATGGTCAAGTGTCGTAGATCACGTGACATTTGGCTGGTCAACTAGCTGTGGACTGAGAGCTCTAGTCAGTCGGGAAACACCCTCTACCCCCACTCCCCACCCCCACTCCATCCCCCGCACCCACCATCCACCCACCCACACTCCATTCCCCGCACCCACCACCCACCCATCCCCGTCTCCTGGACCGAGTGGTATTATAGCCTCAGATTCCCTGCAAATCATTGCGCGCGCGCGCGTGTGCATGTGTCAGTGTGTGTGTGTGTGTGTGTGTGTATGTGTGTGTCTGTGTATCTGTGTGTATGTCTGTGTGTGTGTGCGTGTGTGTGACTCCTAGTGATGCCAGCTTTTCTCTCTTGTCTTTAATACGTAATATGTGTACATGGCCAGTGATCTTGTTTTCCTCTCTACTTTTCCTCGTAAAAGATATGCAGTACCTTTTGAATTCAGTCTTTTATATATATATATATATATATATATATATATATATATATATATATATATATATATATATATATATATATATATATTGCACAATGTGCTTTTCACACAAATTATATTAAGCTTTACATGGTAGTAGAAAATGTATCTCAGTTTCCCTCTCCTTACAAAGTGAACTTATTCTTTTCTGTGCAACTTCTTTACCTGCGAAACATTAATTCCATTACTGAATCGAATAAAACCATCCCAATTTTTATACAAATTGAGGAAGCCAAGGCCAAAATCTCGAGATTTTCCCTGAATGGCTAGTCGAGGGCGAGTGAGACGTGTCTACAGCTAGAAAAACGGCCAATCATCTCGCAAGGCGGAAGAACATGGCTGCGTCCCGGCGCCAGAGTCGGCGAAGGAGTTGCCGATAGACGAAATAACTGACGATACAGATATCATATCAGGTTTTCACTTCATAGATCACACCATGGTGTCATATCGAATGGCACGAGAACTTTTTAAACGAAAAAAGCAACCCGGGTTCAACTGTAGACAATTTTGTCGAAAATGTTAATTAGGCCTCGATTCATTTCGATCAATTCAAGGGACATAATTCATGGAACGTACGTATACGATGTTGCGTGTTTGCAAGCGATAAAAATATTTTCGGCAGAATATGTCCAGAAATACCCTATTCCCCTACTTCTCTAAATAAACAAATGAACACTCGAACAGCAAATACTTCCGTGTACGCACACTTTTCCATTATCGGACCCTGAGAAGCACATTACAGGCACTGTTCTCTCCGAACACCAGCCCAACTCGCACTGTCTCCGCCATTTTGGCTCATCCGGGTCACTGCAGCGGGAAGCATCGAGGGAGCTCAGGGGCGGGTTTCAAAATGCGAAGATCTCGGTAGATCTACGTAGATCTCGCCGAATGGGCAGTTTCATTCTTTGCTTGCTATCGAGCCAATCGTAGACGAGCGTAGATTGAGCGAGGCAGCTTGAGAGGTGCCTAGCTTTTAAGATTCGAGACAAAAGTTCGTCGTGGATGCGTTGACCTGCATTCGATGTGTAAACTGTAGGAGGTTTCACGATCTATTAATGCATTCAACATACACCTTTGATAAATTAATGCTGTGCATGGCTTCTATTTTCTTTGGATGGGTTGCTAGTATCTCGAAATAGAGCGTTTTCTGAATGAACCGGCAACACGTCGGCCATTGAAATGTGGCCAGTTCACCTCTTGTCGTGACGTCTACGCATGCGCATTACTTCGTCACGTTGGGTAGTTTCTTTTTTAGCTAGCTCTTACTGCGAAGCAAGATCTTGCGACCAAGATCGACTACCTATTTTCAAACCCGCCCCAGGAGACTGAGCTCAGAACCTCCCTCGGCCTCCCGCCTTCACGGTGAGTGCGTCCTTATGAGCGAGGAACGTAGGAAACGCCTAGCTCTCGCGATTCTCTCAAGATTTTGGGCCAAACAAACGCGCCCAAGACATTTCTCCAGTCCGAAATCGTGCTTCATTTAGAGGAAAAGAATCGCTTGTCTTTTAGACTGTTGAAGTTTATGCCGTCCCACTCTTGTACATGTAGATAGCAGTCTTTTATCTTTGTTTGGTAAGAAAAGTCTTTCATTGCCTACGCCGCCATTCATCAACACGTACCCATATTCTAATTCACTCAGATGTGCCTTCATAGATTCTGCTCAATATTCCTACTGGTGAGACAAGAACAGTAACTTTCCCAAGCTAAATATGTGGCGATTGTGCTGCTTAGGTATCCTCATCATAAATCTTGCAATTGTGCTTGCAGTGGGCCGGTGGCCTATATAGCGATAAAGTTAGTTCAGTTCAGTTCAGTGCCTTGCATTTGAGCTCTGCATTGTGAATGGACAGGTATCACCTCCCTCCACACTCACACACAATCCATTCTCGTTCTTTCTGCTTTCGCGTCTAGGGGTATCACCAGTGGAAGGCGGGATAATTACTTCACTTACACTCGTCTCACGCTCGCATGACGTGACACAATGTTCATCAAATATATCCTCAGAGTCAACTGATAAGAAAAATCTTCAATCTCCTAGACTGAAAAGTTACTCACAGCGCATGCGCCACCATCCTTAACCAATTAAATCATCGTTGCATGATCAGTAATTTTGTGAACAACCGGTTCAAGCCGGTGTGAAATTGCGAAGCTTAGGCTTGTTCCCGCCAAAACATTGACACCACGAATGCCTCAAACAATATAGAAAATGGAATAATAGTTGAACCGTAACAACGGGCAAGTGAGTACTCGCAAAATTTTGCTTTTGTGTCGGAAATCGGTTCGAGTGTAATAGACTATGTCATTATTTCTACGGATTTGTTACACATGTGTGAATCCTTGAATGTAAATTCACCTCATTTGCCTGTGGAGCTGTGTTTTGTTTGCCAGAGTCCACTTGCGGCTAATACGTCTGATGTGCAAATAAGCAAAATCATATGGAATAGATCTATGGAAGATGTTTATGTAGGAAATTTGCGTGCAGCACTAGACAATGCTGAAATAGACCATGTTCTGTCAACGCATAATGTCGATACACTTGTGGAGGTTCTGTCAACATGTGTAACCAGATCTAAGGATTTTATGGAAACGACTTTTAGGCAAACACAGCTGAGTAAAGGTTTCAAGTGGTTTGATAAAGAATGCAATGCTCTAAAGAAAACAGTGAAAAGTAAGCTGCGTAAATTTCAGATTACCCGCAAAGGGACTGACAGAATGTTGTACATCCAAAGTAGGAATGAATATAAACTACTCATTAGAAGAAAGAAACCTGTTTTTAAACAAAAAGTGACGGAAAGTTTAACTGACAACCTGAGAAACTCTGAAATGTTTTGGAAAACGTTGAAGATGCTAAGGCAGAGAAGACGTACAATCTGTGCCATTTCATCAGAAGTTTGGATGCGGCAGTTCCGTGAACTGTTTGCGGAGCCTGAAGGTGCACTTTTACCAGCATATTGTAACCTGAGATGTGCAGATGAGCTTGGTAACGAGACAGATTGTTTGAACGAACCTATCCACGTGAAAGAAGTGTTAGAATCGATCAAGAAATTACGAAGCTGTAAGGCGGGAGGTGTAGATGGAATGCTGATGGAAATGATAAACTGTTCTGCACATGTTCTCGTACATTATTTTGTCAGATTGTTTGATTCAATCCTCGACACGGGTGATTTTCCACGGTCTTGGAGTGAATCCATAATCGTCCCACTATATAAAAGGGGTGATCACGCAACCCCGGATAATTACAGAAGTATTACTCTGACAAGTATTTTTAGCAAAGTTTTGTTCTCTCCATATTATGCAGAACAGAATAGACCAATGACTTGTTATGAGTGTTATCATTGTCGAAGAACAGGTTGGATTCCGTAAGGGTTATTCCACATTTGACAATATGTTTGTGTTGAATTGCATTGCTGACAAGTATCTGGCCCCCAAAAAGAAACTATAGGAGGCTTTCATAGATTTTGGAAAAGCGTTTGACAGTGTAAACAGGTGCGCGCTATGAACGATACTAGAGAAATAAGTTTTTTCGGGCAAAGTATGTAATGTATTAAGATGCATGTACAAGGACGTAAAATGTTGCGTGCGTACCGGAAATGCAACATCAGAGTTTTTTTTAGTGTTGTCGAGGCTTGCAACAGGGATTCAAATGCAGTCCGAAAATTTTTTCCATTGTTATTAACGCTGAAATGGTCGTTGTCATTCACATTCGGCGACACTGTACCCGAGTTTCGATTCTCGGCATTTCTCGCGAGAAGGGACATTTATAAACGTCGTTTAGCTTAAGATTACACCCGAATCACGCGGACCGTTAAGGTGCATGGAGTACAATATTGACGAGCAAGACGTTTGTCACAAAACGCAGATACATTAACGCGGCCGGATCTTAGCATAACTCCCCGGGCGTGCGAGTCACGAAACTGTAAGGCCGAGATTTCAAAACTCGGGTACAGTGTCGCCGAATGTGGATGACAACGACTCTTTCAGCGTTATTAACACCCTTGCCACTAAAATAAAATACAACTGTTAACGTGGAGTACAACTCTGTGCAAATACACCAGACCTATTGCTATTCGCTGATGATATTGTTTTATTATCTGATACTGTCATAGACCTGCAGAACCAGATTGACAACTTGAAAAATGCAGCAGAAAGACTAGGTTTGGATGTAAACCTTCAGAAAACTAAAGTCCAACGTAATGGGGGACATATTGCTGCACACGAACGTTGGTATATTAATGAGCAGAGATTGGAAGTTGTTAACGAATATAAGTATTTGGGATACATCTTCACTACAAGGATGAGTTCCAATGTTGCTTTGGTTGAATTAGCTTCACGGGGAAAGGCAGCGATGACCCAGATCTGTAAGACTGTAAAGAAACTCACTTACGTCATTCCTGATTTGTTCTTCAAGATGTGTGAATGTCAAGTGCAACTCATTTCACTGTATGCATCCGAAGTATGGGGTCTGAGCAAATGCGATATCATTGAAACTGTCCATTTATACAGTCTTAAACAATTCTTGAACTTATCTGTAAAAACTCCAAATATCATGATTTACGCTGACACGGGACGGTATCCTCTGTCAGTTAACGCAGCCATGAGAGTCGCAAAGTACTGGCTTAAAATTCTGAACATGGACGAAGAATGATTACCAAAACGGGTGTATAGAATGCTTTTGAAAAATATTCAGTTGAGGAACAACTGGGCATTCTGGCTTCGTGCTATGCTTCGGGAAAACGATTGTGAGTATGCGTGGGGAAATCAGGTAATCGAAAATGAATCCTCCTCTCTTATTCGTTTACAAGATTCGTTGATAAATAAATACAAAGAAAATGGGCACAGGACATGTACAGAAGTGATAGATACGCTGTTTACAGGAGTTTTAAGTCGACATTCGAAGTAGAGGCATATCTGTACAAAGTAGGCAAAAAGATATTTAGATACACATTCGTTAAATTCCGTTTTGGAAACACCAATATGTACATCCATAAATACAGATACGAAACAATAATCGAATCATTAGGCTTGTTCAGAAGTACTCAGCGCTGCATGAGCGCTTCATGTTGGCAATTGAGCGCTTCATGCCACTCCTGAACGCCCCAGATTTTGTGCAGCGCTTCACTTGTTAAAGGGGAGGTAAATCTTCTGCGCCCCATGTTGTGTTGATAGACGCGAAGAAAGTGTTTTCTTCGCCACAGACATCGTTTATGCACGTTTAAATGTATTCTGCATGAATAAAGTCCACTACGGTGTCATCCTTACTTGCCATTACTCGCGCATACAGGGCGCTTGGGGCAAATAAAGCCCGTTCCAGTCCCAAAATGATGTTTCTGAGGGGTATTTAACGCATCGACGGCCAGTGCGGGATCGAAGACGCCATTTTGAAATGATGCGAAATCATCCTGGGCTGCACGTCGGATTGGTGATGCACAGCGCTGCTCAGCGCTGAGTGAATCGCGCCCCAAAATTGCCGTTCAGGAGTGAATCACGTGCAGCGCTGAGTAAGCGCTTTGAAGCACTGCGCCTCCTGAACTCCCCTGTTGTGTCCATTGTGTCAGGAGGAGAACGAAGATGAATATAACATTTTGATCCGATGCCCTGCAGTGAGTGACCTGAGAGAAAAGTACTTAGTCTTACATGTCACGGAAAGTTGCAATGCCTTCCTTTATTTTATGCAAGCAGAGGAACAAACAATATTACGAGATGTGTGCACCTACCTGTATCCTGTTATGAAAAGGAGAGAAAGTGTCATAAAAGATATTCATTGAGTCGATTGTTAATGAAACGATTCGTGCAGATTGTTCTGTATTATCAATTTGTAATGGGCTGGAGCCCTGTCAATAAAGAGCGAGTTTTCGCGAGGAACCTGAGTTAGCTACGGTAGGGTCACTGCGCATGTCTGGTTACTTTCTTCACGGAAACGCTGTTCAGTTGTGTCCAGCAGTCGCAACCCAGGCAACAAGATGGCGACAGCCTTGGCTGATGTGTTGCGAATTTACTGTTGTGAAGAATTAATTGACGAATCTGTGCAATCTGTTGAGTTTTGGGGCTGAAATTTGAATGAAATTAGAAGCAAGCTGTGCTGGGATGTATTTAGGCCGATTGGGGAGGGGGGCGGGGGGGGGGGGGGGGGTGGGGGGGGAGCGTGGTTTTTATCCCTGCGCTGCTGAAAGTCAGAAATCGCACCCAAACTCACGTTGACCTCATTTCTTCCCAAAATAAACATCACTGCTAAAATAAAATGCATTAAAACCAAGACAGTATCCAACCCAGTATCCTTAATTTTTGAAAGGTTAATTGATTTACAACAATTGTGTTCTCACAATCCGTAACTTTGTGAAAAAACATTTGCAGAAGTTTCTCTCCTCGCCATGGCAGCCATCTTGGAACTGGAGTGAACGTACGCTGGGGCCAAGGTTAAACTTTGGTTAACCGGTGACGTCACTCCGGTCGTACCGTAGCGAGTTTTCGCGACCTCCGGTTCGACTCGAGTCACTATAGTTGACGCGAAAACTCGCTCAAAATGTTCAGTTCAATTCAGTTAAGTTTAGTTCATCTCTCTCTCTCTCTCTCTCTCTCTCTCTCTCTCTCTCTCTCTCTCTCTCTCTCTCTCTCTCTCTCTCTCTCTCTCTCTCTCTCTCTCTCACTCTCATATTTTGGAGTTATTGCTAGAAGGTGGTGACACATTGACTAACCAGTTATGTCCCAAAGTAGCAATCAGTAAAATTGTTTGGGACCCGAGTAAAGCGGAAGAGTTCAGCAGAACTGCGGCTAACCTTTTTCAGCAATGTGGTCTTAATGAGATGAAATTTACGCTTTGAAAAAGCTTTGTATGATTTCAACGACTGCTTATTGAAAGGAGCAGAATCACTGAGAAAAGTGTTTAAAATTGGCCAATATCGTCATAAACAGCCATGGTTTGATAAGGATTGTGTCTCATCTAAACAAAACTTACGTCACCTTTATCGCTGGTACATCAGGTCTAATTCACGTTATGTAAAGTCATTGTACAACACAAAGAGGAACGAATATTTCAAAATGATCAAGGACAAAAAGAGTTTATTCAGGAGTAGGGTGGTGACATCGTTACTGGAAAATGTACATGATTCGGGAACGTTTTGGAGGCAACTGCGTACAGTTAACTCTAAATCGCCTACGATATGTCCTGTAGCGTGCGATTCCATGAGGGATCACTTTCGCAATCTTTTGTCGGCTTCAGACGATTCAGGATTGAGTGCAATAGATCATACCTTAATTAGTAAAGTCCACGATGAAACGGGCTCCTTAGATGCCGGGATAACACGTGAGGAAGTCATTCAGGCCATTACTAGATTGAAATTGGGTAAATCAGCAGGAGGAGACGAAATTACGGCTGAAATGATCAAATGTATGCCACACACTATGTTAGACTTTTTCGAATCCTTACTAAATTCAATGTTCACTAAGGCTTACTTCCCAGATCCGTGGAGAAACTCAGTTATAATACCAATATTCAAGAAAGGTGATCCCCAGGCGCCTGATAACTACAGGGGTATTTGCCTTACTAGTATCCTGAGTAAAGTCTTCACGTCAATACTTACCAATAGACTGCAGGCATGGGCGGAGGACAACAACTTGATTGTTGAAGAACAGGCTGGATTCCGGAGGGGCTATTCTACGGTAGACAACATATTTGTGTTGCATTCTATCATACACCGAAACTTGTCAAGACGACGGAAGGTGTACGCAGCCTTTGTAGATTTCAAAAAGGCCTTCGACACGGTAAACAAGTCAGCTCTCTGGAAAATCCTTCAGATGTACGGCGTCTCAGGAAGAATGTTGAAAATACTTCAGTCAATATATTCAAAAGTTGTATGTAGAGTTAGATGCAATGGCTGCTATTCTGCTCTGTTTGAGTGCCACTCGGGGTTGAAACAGGGCTGCAAGATGAGTCCGATAATTTTTTCTCTGATGGTCAACTACGTGGCTAAAATTGTAAACAGAGATGGAAAACACGGCATCCAACTTATGCCTGGTAACACTATTGTGTATTCGTTACTGTTTGCGGATGATATAGTGCTTGTATCTGATACAGCTGTTGGGTTACAAAACCAGATTAATTCGCTTGTCAAAGGAGCAGATGCACTTGGCCTGAAGGTAAATCAAGAAAAAACTAAGATAATGGTGTTTAGGAATGGTGGACATTTAGCCCAACACGAAAGATGGTACTTAGGTGAATACGTTTTAGAGATCGTCCCTGAATACAATACCTTGGGTCGCTATTCACTACCAAAGTCTCCTTCAAAATGCTTCAAGCAGACCTGTTGTTGCGAGCGAAAGCTAGCGCAACTCAAGTCATTAGATGTGTCAGAAAGTTGCAATGTTTATCACCCGAGGCATTTTTCAAAATGTTTGACGCCCAGGTTGCTAGCATATTGCTGTATTCCTCTGAAATCTGGGGCATTTACGACGGTTCTGTCATTGAATCTGTACATTTAGAGACCTTAAAGAGATTTTAAACCTACCTGTTATGGCACCAAACAAAATCGTTTATGGGGAAACTGGAAGGTATCCACTTCGTATAAATGGAATAATCCGATCAATTAGATACTGGTTGAAATTATTGAGAATGGAAAATGTACGTTACCCGAACATGGTGTACAAAATGATGTTGAATTCTAACAATCAAGGAAGTTGGGCATGTAAGATAAAAGAGTTCCTGTACAGATATGATTTTGGACAAGTATGGGAAAACCAAAATGTGACAAATGAGCGTGCTTTCATTAGAGAGCTGAAAAGACGTCTGGTCGTGGACTTTAAAGCTGAGTGGTCCATGGTCTTAGAAAATAGTGAAAGATACACTTTTATAGGACAATAAAACCTATCTGGATGAAAGAAAATTATTTAATTGCTCTAGATAAAAAGCCCTTTAGAGACGTTTTCATCAGCTTCCGGGCAGGATTTAGTGAACTGTACATCCATAAATTCAGATTTTACAACGATGGCTCAGATAAATTATATATATGCCCCGCTTGCAGAGAAGAAGTTGAATGTGAAGTGCACTTTCTCCTTGCTTGTCCAGTGTATGAAGACCTAAGACAGAGATATGCCTCAATACTCAGTAACACGTACACAAGAGAAGAACTGGGAACCTTATTGTCCTCACAGGACTTCAGAACAATACGTTCATTGGCTATGTACATGTACTATGCATTTAAGCGAAGACAAGATGATGTACAGATTGCTGCTGCAGATGATTCAATTTTGTAAGTTGTGCATGATAGGCCCGTGGCCTAACAAATAAACCATTCGTTCGTTCTCTCTCTCTCTCTCTCTCTCTCTCTCTCTCTCTCTCTCTCTCTCTCTCTCTCTCCATCCAACTGTTTCTGTGACATCCGGGTCTGTTAACTTCCATGCAAGAAGTGCGCATGCACGCTGAAGGCTGTAGTGAGACACGTCTCACAGCGTTCGCTGTGTGTGCAGATATTGAAGGCTGTAGTGAGACACGTCTCACAGCGTTCGCTGTGTGTGCAGATATTGAAAGCCGTGTCGTTATCGAATATGAGAAGGAGTGATGTGACGCTTGCAATCAACACCTCCTCAGTGAATCGAGCTGTCAGCTGTTTCAATGCACCCACACAAACATAGACCGTAACATGCCGAGTAAGGGAGACAACTTTGTGACGGAATGAATAATGGAGTTTTACGGCCTGTTAGTCTCTGTAGGTTACATAAGGCCATTGATCACCAAAAACATTGTTAGAGCAGGATAGAATGAGAGCAAATCATCTCATTATTTCCCTAGCTGATCGCTTCTTACGAATTTTACAGGGAGACGCGATGAGTTTATTCTTCCCCCAGTGGGCAACAACTTAGTGAAGGTGCTCATTTTGAAATGGAAAGGTATTGCGGGGGAGATAACTCGGATTGCCTCGGCTTCAGCTGCACTGCAGTTACCATGTGTTACGTCTTACGTCTGTGGTTGATACTGAAAACTAGTAATGTTGTTTCATTATGGTCATTTTGCACTTTTACACGACTGTCGTAAAGAAAATGCGATTTGAAAGGGGGTATGGAGGGAGGTAACTCTAATTAATGTGTGGGTTCAGGATGTCGTCAGTTGACATTACGGAAAGCACGATCGTTTATTTCTATGTCGATGGTCGACTTCTACGCGTGACCTGTAACGGCACTACGGATAAATAATTTCACAGGCAGATGGATAGACTCTCAAAGAGTCAGGCAGGCAGGCAGGCAGGCAGGCAGGCGGACGGACGGACGGACGGACAGATGCACGCGCGCGCGCGCGCTCACACACATACACACACACTCACACTCACACACACACACACACACACACACACACACACACACACACACTCACGCATACGTACACACACACACACACACACACACACACACACACACACACACACACACACACACACACACACACACGATTCCATCCTGCTGGAGAGAGAGAGATAAGGTTTCATGCCCCAGGCAGAGACCGAATCCACGACAATCCCAGAGATCCTGCCACAGAGCTACTGAAGCTCATGATAAATACTTTCTACATTGCCGGTTACAGACGCCACACATTTTTTACGTCACTGTGTAAGTCTCATGTGAAGGTAAACCCGTTTATTTACTAACAAGAGTATAATTATTAGATGGACGAGAAGATGAGGTGAGGAAGACGGCATGAAAAGTTCTCTCTCAAGCTGCAGATCCAAGAAACTTGCTATGAAAATTACCTTCGTGAGTTGAAAAGATGAGCATCTGCAGGTATCTCGTTCCAAAGGTTTTCAGTTCTATACGCTTCTTTCAGAGCTTTGAGTAGACACGGAGAATTCGTCAGAGAGATTCATGTAAAAAAGTTTTTTTTAATGTGATGCTTAGTAATTTGTTTTGCAATATAAACAATAATTCTGAAATATCTATTATCGTTATGTATTGAATGCCTGTTGTCAAATGATATGTTTCCATATTTCAAGAGCGATCTAGAACCGGTCGACCAATATTTATTCAATACATTGCGATTCTCAAAACCGTTGATCACGCTTTTTCATATTGGAACAGGGAGGAGACAGTGCTAAAAAGTTTTCCCTGGTTAAGAAAAAATCTCTCTCTCTCTCTCTCTCTCTCTCTCTCTCTCTCTCTCTCTCTCTCTCTCTCTCTCTCTCTCTCTCTCTCTCTCTCTCTCCCTCTCCTCCCTCTCTCCCTCTCTCTCCCTCTCTCTCTCTCTCTCTCTCTCTCTCTCTCTCTCTCTCTCTCTCTCTCTCCCTCCCTCCCTCCCTCCCTCTCTCTCTCTCTCTCTCTCTCTCTCTCTCTCTCTCTCCCTCCCTCCCTCTCCTCCTCTCTCTCTCTCTCCTCTCTCTCTCTCTCTCTTTCGCTCTCTCTCTCTCTCTCTCTCTCTCTCTCTCTCTCTCTCTCTCTCTCTCTCTCTCCCTCTCTCTCTCTCTCTCTCTCTCTCTCTCCCTCCCTCCCTCCCTCTCTCTCTCTCTCTCTCTCTCTCTCTCTCTCTCTCTCCCTCCCTCTCTCTCTCTCTCTCTCTCTCTTTCGCTCTCTCTCTCTCTCTCTCTCTCTCTCTCTCACACACACACACACACACACACACACACACACACTCTCTCTCTCTCTCTCTCACACACACACACACAAACACACACACACACACACACACACACACACACACACACACAAACACACACACACACAAACACACACACACACACACACACACACACACACACACACACACACACACTCACACCAGTATTTAAATACTACTCCATGTCAAAATTGTAACGGAGGAGTTTAGATTTGCGTTCCCATTATGAAATTGTTTGACAGTGAAAAATCTTTAGGCCTACCCAGACTAGGCTATTGATACTTAGTGACTTTTCTCTTCGGTTTTATAACTATACATTTATTGCTATCTAATGAAAAGACCAGAATAGAAGAACTACATGCATACGCCTCCTTGTTCCTTCATTCTGGTCGCTAAAAATATAAGTTTATTAATTCTTGGCAACAAAATGGGGAAAATGGGATAAGACTTGTAAAATTTTAAGTCACGCTTGAGTGAAAACTTTGTTTACATGAAAATGTCGAAGTTGATGGGCCCAAAATTTAATATGATCAGTCAGTTCGGGATTGCAGAGTTGTTTATCACAATCCCCATACTCCACCATCCCCACCCCCTTATGTGGAATAGTTGGTTTCACGATACCCGGATCTGATGCGCATGCGCCTTGAAATGTGGGCGTGAGACACGAGCTGCATTGTATGTTGCCGGCCAGGGAAGGCCATGTTGTCATCGGATATGAGGACCAGCCGGTCGACAGATGCTTGCTGTGATAACGTGTTTTAAAGGAACTCCATGGTCAGTAAGTAGTACCGACAACTATTCAACAAATTCGGGGATGGTCACACACACACACACACACACACACACACACACACACACACACACACACACACACACACACACACACACACACACACAACTTTCTTCATTTTCAGTACCGATGCCAACTAAAGTTAAAGGGACTATAGTCCGATTCATACTCGTACATTCTTTCGAAGTTCTCTGCAGCCATGCCAGCCATGCTGCATGTGATGTTCCCGGCGCTTGCAGTCGCCCTCCTTATCGGTAAGTTCAGACATGACCACTCAAACAGAGACACCAACATCTGTCGATTCGAGATCGCTGCCTAATCATGGATGGGGGTCATCGCCATCGTTTGTAAGATTTTGGTGAATTTTAGCTCTCTGTCCATGATACTTTGTATGCTTTGTTTTTAAATAAATATATAAACAGTTAACTATTTTCAGGCGATTTCTTCTTGAGGAAAAAAAGTAGAAAAATACGCAAAAGCAGAACTATTAATCATTCCCTCCTCTTGCGTGATCTTCAACTCAGCTGAGATCGAGCAACGAATATAGTGTCTGTGCTCAGGAAAAACCTTTGTTTCTTGGGCTTCAGTGATCCTGAGTGGACAGTTTTGTTGTGGAGACTGACGCAAAATTATTTGAGTCTTTTTCTCTCCATCCCCACCCCCCACCGCCCAACCCCAACCCCTTTCCCTCTCTCTCATATCGCCTTGACATGATACTACTATATTCAGTCAGTCATGTTCTCCTCTCTCTTTTTTATCCCTTTTTATTTCTTTGCACTTTCAGAAAACTTTTCCCCCCTACCATTTGATGATGGTGGTAACTCAAAATATTCAGAAGCCACCGAGTGTTTGACTTCTGCTTGGCGGTGATCCACTTTCAGGGCAGGCGGTTCCTTCTGTAAAGGCGACAAGCTGTGAGAGGGGCTGGGTCCAACTCGGAGCCAAGTGCTACAAGACCGTCTCCTCCATGTCCCTCTCCTGGTTCGATGCTCAGGTGAGGTCGGAAAAGAGGGGGTGGGGTAGAGATAGGGGTCGATGGAAGAGGAGGAGGGTCGGGGGGTGGGTGGGTTAAGAGGTAGAGTTGTGAGGTAAAGGATTGAGGTACAGTAGTGAGGTAGAGAATGGAGGTACAGTTGTGAGATAAAGGATGGAGGTACAGTTGTGAGGTAAAGGATGGAGGTACAGTTGTGAGGTAAAGGATGGAGGTACAGTTGTGAGGTAGAGGATGGAGATACAGTAGTGAGGTAGAGAATGGAGGTACAGTTGTGAGGTAAAGGATGGAGGTACAGTTGTGAGGTAAAGGATGGAGGTACAGTTGTGAGGTAGAGGATGGAGATACAGTAGTGAGGTAGAGAATGGAGGTACAGTTGTGAGGTAAAGGATGGAGGTACAGTTGTGAGGTAAAGGATGGAGGTACAGTTGTGAGGTAGAGGATGGAGATACAGTAGTGAGGTAGAGAAAGGGGGTACAGTTGTGAGGTAGAGGATGGAGGTACAGTTGTGAGGTAGAAGATGGAGGTACAGTAGTGAGGTAGAGCATGGAGGTACAGTTGTGAGGTAGAGAATGGAGGTACAGTTGTGAGGTAGAGGATGGAGGTACAGTAGTGAGGTAGAGAATGAAGGTACAGTAGTGAGGTAGAGAATGGAGGTACAGTTGTGAGGTAAAGGATGGAGGTACAGTTGTGAGGTAAAGGATGGAGGTACAGTTGTGAGGTAGAGGATGGAGATACAGTAGTGAGGTAGATAATGGAGGTACAGTTGTGAGGTAAAGGATGGAGGTACAGTAGTGAGGTAGAGGATGGAGGTACAGTTTTTAGGTAAAGGATGGAGGTACAGTTGTGAGGTAGAGGATGAAGGTACAGTAGTGAGGTAGAGGATGAAGGTACAGTTGTGTGGTAGAGGATGGAGGTACAGTTGTGGGAGATTGAATACGGGTAAAGTCAGTTGTCTTTTGAGAAAGTTTAGCGGAACTCACTCAGGACGCCATGTCTACTTCAGGTCTTCTGCCAAGCTCTCGGGGGAGGTCTGGCCTGCCCAAAGAATCCGACGGAGTTTGTCTTCGTCCGGAATCTCGCAAGTAGGTCAGATAAGTAAACTTCCTTTCGACCAGAGACAGAAGCAGCGAGCACCTTAGCATTTGCATTCCTCATTGGCATAAGCTAATGTCACACAATGTCCAACTACAGTGAGAAGTTAATTTGTTGACATTTCACTTGACTGATCAAAACTCGGTGAAATCTTCATTCATTCAAATACTGACGAGCAAAAACAACGGAATGACGTGTGATAAAGGGACTGTTCGCTGCATGTGAATTTCTCTGTTTTTGGAGTGGAAGGTTGTGTGTGTCTATGTTAATGCTCTCTTCTCCTGTCGGTCAGAAACCCAGAGCCTCCTCGATGCCTGGATTGGCGTGTTTGATGCTAACGATCGTCGGTGGGTGACGTCTCAGGATGCACGACCCGTCAGCGTCACGGACTGGGGCGTGGGGGAACCCAACAATCACCGCGGCGTGAAGGAGAACTGCGTGGGTCTGTATATTGACTACAAATGGAACGATGCGCCCTGCAACATTCCACAGCCCTTCATCTGCCAGAAGGCAGCTGGGTGAAGCCATGAACCGACTGGAGTTGCTCTGGGTAAGTGTCGCGTCCTTCTCTTTCAAGGGATCAAATCTGTGAAATGCAACGCCAGAATCAATGAGGGGGACTGCAATTACAATCGGATATCCGGGGGTGGGTTTATTATGATAGATTTTAGTCGCTGAAAAAGAAAATGCACGAACCCTCCTGAGCATGCCTGTATGCGCGAAAGTAGCACAATGCTAGTGCAAGCCATACACGCATGCATACATCAACGATACGGGCACCATTGCAAAGGTTGACAGAAGGGAATGAATGGGGAACCTTCCATGATAACGATATCCAGCGCCATTTTGTATGTGGTTTGATGACAACGTGGCTGGAAAAGTAACTTTAATGCTCATACTGCTATCGACTCCTGTGATGGTGCAAATGTATCTATTTGGATGCTAATGCTGCTGACAATGACAATTAGTATGACAGAAGTGACATGTAAGAAAGCGGCGACGACGGAGAGGGTGACGGCGGCGAAGGCAGCGGCGGCTCCGGCGATGATGACGATGGCGACGATGATGACGACGACGACGATGGTGACGACTTTGGTGACGACGGCGATCACCACGGCAAATGATAAGAAGATAATGCCAAGTCGCGTCATGGCTAATGCATCCGCACTTCCTTTTATCTGGAACTCCACTTCCGACAGCCAGGCAATGGACAGAGGTCAGCCCAGGGCAGTCTGGACAATAGACAACGCTGTCGCCACTTGGTCCCGAACGTCTGCCTTGTATCCACTGGTTAGAGCGATAAGACTTATACCATCACCTATATCTTCATCCGCTCTGTCGCCTTGCAGGTGTGTTCACGTCCTGGTCGCCTCAGTTGACCATCATGACGTAACCCATGGACACAAGACAGAGCGAATGGCCTGTCCTGAATCAACTGCTTCCAGCGCCCTGAGTACTCTTCAAAATAAACGTCTGCAATGATGAGCTTTGTGTTTTGTCTTGTCTTTTATGATGAATAATATTTGTTTTTACAAGTCTGTTCAATGCCAAGTTTGCAGTGTGATCATGTTTGGAAATTGCAGCAGATAGCCCAACACATAGCGCAACGCAATACACCACACCACACCATACCACACCACACCACACTACACCACACTACACCACACCACATCACACCATACCATACCACACCATACCACACCACACCACACTACACCACACTACACCACACCACACTACACCATACCACACCACACCACACCACACTACACCACACCACACCACACCACACCACACCACACCACACCACACTACACCACACTACACCACACTACACCACACTACACCACACTACACCACACCACACCACACTACACCACACCACACCACACTACACCACACAACACCACAGCCCACCACACCACATTACACTACACCGCACCACACTACACCACATAACATCAATAAAAAACACAACAAAATACACATTACAGCGTAGCATGACATGATACGACACATCACATTCCGATACGACATGACACAATAAAGTACAACACAACAATACACAACAATACACAACGCAGCACAAAACGCAACACAGTAGAACACGACACGAGAATCAAGATCATCAAAACTCGAAACGACAAGATTACGCTCGAAACTACATATAAAAAATGACATGAAACTACACGGCATTACGAATGCTGTATGTAAAGGCGTCCCTCGCTCACTCGATCGTTCTCTCGCTCTCTCGTTCTCTCGCTCACTCGCTCTCTCGCTCATTCACTCACTCATTCACTCACCCTTCCACTCACTCAATCCAGAAGGATAATCGAGTCCACCTAACTGCCATCGAGACGGAGGAGACTCAAAGACACCTCGAATGAGTGAAAGTTTAAATAGCATAAGCACAGCTCTTGTCAGTGGTCTCTCAAGATTGTTGTTGTTGTTGTTGTTGTTGTTGTTGTTGAAGTTGTTGTTCTTGGTGGTGGTGGTTGTGGTGGTGGTTTTGATGATTTTTTGGTCAAATGCATCAAACTTGATGTAGCACGAATTTTTTTCTTCCTCTCCTGTCCCTCATCATCCCCTTTCCTTTTTTTCACTCCTTCCCCCTTCCTTCCACCACTCCTTCCCCTCTCCATGGCCACCAAGCCCCTTTTCCCCAGTTTAGTTATGGACTGTCATGACACCTGGTCACAGAGGTGTCTTCAGGGAGGTAACTCGTGTTAGCACTGCCAGATGACTTACTCATTAATGCCATGTCTGCACAAAATCCCAAAGATAAGGTCATGAAAACGGCATCGTGGAACCAATCTCAACTCATTGTAGATGGGAACATTTCATGACGTCACATAGCTATCTACTTCTAGTTTGTGTCTACATGAAGAATTCTCAAAACGGCTATTTCGGTCACAGTTTCGTTTTGTCGCTTCAAAACCGGAGTGCTGTGGTCAAAAGCAATAATTTTCTCTGCATTACTAACAAAATGGCCACGTAGGTAATTGTGGGTCGCTATCAAGCTGATGAAACACAAGGCAGTACTTTTCCATTGAACCGAAATGCGTTTTCGAATTGCAGAGGAAGCTACGAGTTGCGATGTCAAAGGGAGCTAAATCTTCTTATGGCGTTATGCAGGATGTAACGTCTGCCTACGGCCGCTGTACTGCTGGTGCCGCTCGCAGAGATTGCAATAGGCCTATAATGTCCTCTTTCATCTGCAGTCCGATGTTGACGCTGTCGACGAAAGAGTCGATGAAGACCAGCGCGTTGCGAATGCCTTCATTTCCAACACTGCCCGAACTGTCCAGGAAGAAGCTGATGTCAGCCTGGTCCACCAAACACGTTGCAGAGGTTCGTGCCGTCAAAACCAGTGCCAGAAAACACCAGACAACTAAGGTTTTCCCTGGAATCATGTTGCATTCTTCCAATAAGCCTCTGTCGGTCTCAAAACACTTTCAAGCAATCTCAGAGCTTCTCCTTGCAGCGTGGTTCTCAAATAGCGTTTCTGTATTGTCCCTCTATCCTTGTATCTCTCATGTGGCCTCACATGCACACATCTTTTCAAGCAATTACAGACAGATAAGCCGACTTAAATTAAGCGTGATACAACAGCTCAATCGGCACTGCAGTGAAGGACAACGATCCCGCACAAGTTTCTCTCTCATAAATCGTCAACGCTTCCTCTCACACAATGCGCAGTTTTGACTAAGTCATGACTCCAAAAGACAGCAGTCTGTACGGTTAAAGGCACCTTTGCCATCTAACGAGCATGTAAATCAGCATCAAAACATTTACATTGCGGATCGGTCAGTGATTATTCCAGTAGCTACAAGTCTCTCGTGGAAACCCAAAGGGACCGGGTATTTGGCGAAGCTGTAGAAGCAGAGCAGAATCAGGCCATGTGGGGTGTCATGTAGCTCGAGGTGGAGCCCAAGCAAAACGAGACTGCTTTTCGAAAAAGGACTGCCAAGACTGTATCCAGAGTCCAGTCACCAGGGCAGAACTATCTGTCGTCTGCTTTACCGTCGGTGCGAGTCATAATTCGTGTCTGTCCCATGACAATACATAAGGGCAGTTGGGCTGAGTATTAAAAAAAAAATGGTAGCAGGTTTGTCCATTGGTTAAGCGAACTCTCTCAGCTGAAGGGGTTTTCCCCTCAGGTAAGTGGCTCACACGGGGAACGAGAGTAAAACCCAAGGAAAGACCCCTGGGTGTGTGGTCAGGCTTGACCAATCTGCTGATCTGCAGGCACCAAGCACCGGAAGAGGAAGAGGGCTTAGACAAACCAGCCGTGCCCACGTGCCTCCCGTGCCGCCCAATGGGAAGCGAGGGCTGGTGCCAGGGTGCAGTCTTTGGATGAAGCAATGAACTCTGCAGAGGTCAACGCGGCAGGACTACATGCTGGAATGGAAACACGGTAATTCCCAATGAGCTAGCCGAGCGAGGAGAAAAATGGGAGAGAGATTGATTGATCGATTCTTTATTTATCAAGGATGAAATTTTAGGCATTTCTGCCTATCTTACAAATTGTCCTTGCTCATAAAAAAGAAAACATGGATAATTAAGACACAAAATACACAGTAGCTAATCTATGTACAACAATTGGTAAGGTATATGAAGAATATGATCAACAATGACAAAGATTTTAGTAGATGCCTTTGACAACTGTCAGCTCAGTGAGTCTTGAAGTTCAAGAAAATACGTGTCCTATGTACAGGCGACAGCAGTGAGATCATCTGAATAGATAATCACGTATGGATGCTTTAAAAGACTTCATGGAAGTATTGTTCCTTAGGTGCAATGGGAGTGTATTCCATATCATAACACCTGAATATGTAATACTGCCTTTGAAAATGTATACTCTAGGTTGTGGTAGAATGAAAGTGTTGCCAGATAGTGAATGGCTTGTTTGGGGACAGATGAAGAGATCAGTAAGATACTTCAGTGCTCGTGAATGAGCAATTTTGTGCATAAGGATGCATTTATTGAGGACGAGGTGTTTTTGGAAGGGCAGTAAGCCAATATTTTTTATCTTTTCATCTGTAGACAATGTTGAATAGGAAATGATAAGCTTGGCAGCTCGTCTGTACAGTGATTTAATCTTGTTCAAGTGCACTGCCATGGAGCCATCCCATACAACAGATGCAAAATTAATATGGGAATTTATGTGTGCGTGAAAAAACATTGCGCATGCATATCGCATCGATGTTGGCAAAATGCCTCAGTTTGGAGAGCAGGAAAATGTTCTTAGCAATAGTTTTGCATAAGGAATTGACATGTTGTTCCCAAGTTAGTTGTTCGTCAACAATTATGCCTAGCACTCTGTGTTCAGAGACTTGCTCAATGATATCATTTTCTAGCATAAGGTTGATGGTTAAGGTTTGTCGTTGACGTTCATGTCTTGTAGTTAGGATCATGCACTTGGTTTTTGAGGGGTTTATGACCATTCTATTTGATGAACTCCATTTTTGTAAATCATCAAGGGTAACGTTCAGGGTGCATTGGATGGAATTTATGCTTCTGTCGCTTACGCTGATAATGGTGTCATCTGCAAACATAGTGCATTTGATACTTTCATTTGATATACTCAATGGTAGATCATTGATATACAAGCTAAAGAGCAATGGACCTAAAATTGAGCCTTGTGGAAGCCCTGACTTTACGAATTGTCTCGAGGAATACGACCCGTTGATATAGACACATTGGCTTCTATGCGTCAAGAATGACCGGAAGAAGGAGACTGGTGTTGGATTTTTCAAGTATATCGAGAGTTTATCAAGGAGAATTTCGTAGTCAACTAGGTCAAATGCCTTTTTCAGGTCCAAGAAAATGGTACCAGACAGTTCGCGGTTGTTTATGGCTGATAGCCAATCATTCACCAGGAAGAATAAAGAGGTTTGGCAGGAGTGATGGGAACGAAAGCCGGATTGCAATTGATATAATAAGTCAAACTGGTCAAGATAAGAGAAAAGATGTTTGTGAACGTGTCTTTCTAGCGGTTTGAAGATAAGAGGCAAGATTGAGATGGGACGGTAATCATCGGGTACTGTAGCAGTCTTGGATTTAGGCAGTGGAATGACCTTGGCCTGCTGAAGACGAGACGGAAAGATACTGTTTCTTATACACAAGTTATAAATGTGTGTCAATGAAGGCAGTACGGCGGGGAGCGAAATTTTTAGTAAATGACAACTGATGCCATCAAGGTCCGTGGATCGTTTGCTTGAAAGTTGAAAGATGTATTGCATCACCTCATGGAAGGTGACAGTAGGAATATGGAATGCAGCATCATGAGGAAGTCTTTCATTACAGAAATCCTCAATACGTTGAACAATATCCCTTGATAGACCGGGAGTGTGTTTGGTCGATTTTGCATGGATTTTGTCAGCTATTGTCGTGAAGTGTTCGTTGAATTGTTCAGCATTAATAGATGGAGGTATGTTGCAGACTGTTTTAGAAGTTCTTATGAAGGTATTAATTTCGCGCCATAACATTGATGTGTCATTGCCGTTTTCAATAAGCATTTGAAAAAAAAAAATTTGCATTTCGAACCAGAGTCTTGACACGGTTTCTTTGCTTCTTGTAAGCCGGGATATCATTTTTTAAAGTCTATCTCTCGTTTTCATAGCCTGAATGATTTCGTTGGTAAGCCAAGGTGGGAGTTTTAAATGCTTGACTCTCTTTCGTTTCATAGGAGCATGTCTTTCTACAGTTTGGAGAAATAGGTCATACCAGATATGAAGGGCCACGTCAGGGTCAGAATAGTTGAGGGCATTATGAAATGGCATTTGTTTTAAATTGTCAAGGAATGAATCAGCATCAAAATGTTTAAAGGATCGATAGTGAATAGTAGTGTGCGTTCTCTTTGGACTTTAGGTACCTGTATACTTGTCAAGAGGTTTTCAGTGTTTGTGTATAATTATATGGTCTATGAGAGTGGATGAGTCTCGCCTGTCAAAGTGTGTCAGCGACGTCCGATGAGTATGACAGACTCGGCCAGAGCGATGTAGTTTGGAGGTGTGTAGTCTGCCACAACGCAAATTATAGTAGTGTTGCCTTCGACCTGTTTGGGCTTGACCAAACACCCACCCTGTCCGGACTACTAAGTCAAACAGAGTCCACATTCCCCACAGAGGAAGACTTCCACCCGATTCACTCGTCAACCCCAACTCGTGCCAGCCGACAAAACAAACAGTTCAACCGCCCCCTCAGAATCCTGAACGTAAATTTCCAGTCCATAACTGGAAAGATACCCGAAACAAAAAACCTGATTGACAGCACCAAGCCAGACGTCATCGTGGGGACCGAGTCCTGGCTAGACTCCTCCATCCGCAGCAGTGAGTTGCTGCCCCCGCACTACACCATGTATAGACGAGACAGGAACAGAAATGGAGGAGGTGTCTTCATTGCAGTCACTGAAAACCTCTCCTCTCAGGAAGTCATAGATCTTTCCATTCCCGACTGTGAGCTGATCTGGGTGAAGATAAAACTGAAGGGCAGGAAGCAATTGCTCCTGGCCTCCTACTACCGCCCCCATACCAATGATGAGCACAGCCTAAAGCTGTTCGAAACCGCCGCCCGTCGTGCAGTGGGAACCAACGCCACCATCATCATTGGAGGCGACATGAATTTCCCAGCGTTTGACTGGACAACAAAAACACTGAAACCAGGATCCTCCCACCCAGGCCTCCATTACGATTTTCTGGACCTGATCAACAACCTCGGCTTCGACCAACTCGTAACATTCCCTACCAGGCTTAATAACACACTTGACCTTTTCTTGACAAACAACCCCTCTCTGGTGCCCCGCATCGAGAGTCTACCTGGCTTGTCAGACCATGACGTCGTCTATATGGAGTTCGACGTCTACCCCGCCCGCCAACGCCAAATCAGACGCCGGGTCCCTCAATACAACAAGGCAAACTGGACCTCGCTACGTACTGCAGCCCAAGAACTCTCCAACACCATTGAAAGTTCCTTCAGTGAAAACAGCAATACCGAGGAAATATGGCAGTCTTTTAAAGGCGGAGTTGCTTCCATGATTGAGCAGCATGTCCCCTACAAGACCCTTGGGAGCCGAAACAACAAGCCATGGGTGGGCTACGCCACACTCAGACTCATCAGGAGGAGGGACAGACTCCACAAACGCTGGAAGAAGACCGGCAACGCAGATCTCAAGGCCGAATTTCGGAAACTCAAAGGCAAAGTCCAGAGAAACCTGAGACGAGAGTACTGGTCCCACACTGAGAAGCTATTCACCGACTCCTCTGACAAGACCTCCAGACCTAACACAAAGCGGTTTTGGACATACATCAAAGCCCAGCGTACTGAGGCCGCCGGAGTCTCTCCCCTTAAGGTGGACGGCAAGCTGGTCACCGACGCCAAAGATCGTGCTGAGGCACTAAACCAGACCTTCCACTCCGCCTTTAGCCCCAGGATCTCCTGCACAGAAGAAGAATTCCGAAAACGTACAAACCTCCATACACAGCCTGACCGTCCCACCTGTAGCTTTATCAACATCAAAAGCTCTGGCGTCAGAAAACTGATGAAAGACTTGGACCCCAGCAAGGCACCAGGACCCGACGGCATCAGCCCAAGGATTCTGAAGGAACTCTCACCTGCCCTGGCCCTCCTTTTTCAGTCCTCGCTAAACACAGGCGTCGTCCCAAGCGACTGGCGCCAAGCGAATGTCACGGCAGTCTACAAGAAGGGCCAACGATACGATCCATCAAACTATCGACCCATCTCATTGACTTCAATACCATGTAAGCTCTTGGAGCATATTGTCACCAGCACGCTCATGTCCTTTGCTGAGAACAACGGCATCCTGCGAACAGAACAGCATGGATTCAGACGTAAGCGCTCCTGCGAGAGCCAACTGCTGGGGCTAGTGGATGAGATGACAGACGACCTTGAAAGGGGGAAGGAGACTCACGCCCTCATTATGGATTTCAGCAAGGCGTTCGACCGAGTCTGCCACCAGCTACTCCTCCACAAGCTTCACCACTATGGAATCGTCGGCCGGATCCACGCCTGGATCAGAGAGTTCCTCTCTGACCGACAGCAGGCAGTTGTAGTCGACGGAGCCACCTCTCGCCCAGCTCCTGTAGAATCTGGGGTACCACAGGGGTCCGTGATCGGCCCCGCCCTATTTGTGCTCTACATAAATGACCTCCCTGATGGCCTCACTTCCACCTCTCGCCTGTTTGCCGATGACACTCTCTGCCACAAGACTATCAGCTCCGCCAGCGACAAGCAAGCCCTTCAAGAGGATCTAAATCGCCTCGCTGAGTGGGAGCAGAAGTGGCTGATGAGTTTCCACCCGGAGAAGTGCCAGACTCTCCCAGTGTCCAGAAAGAAAAACCCCACGAAGTGCTCTTACAAACTGCACGGCCACACTCTCAGCACCGTCAAAGAGGCCAAGTACCTCGGAGTGACCCTGTCCCACGACTTGAAGTGGGACACTCACGTCTTGAATGTCACCAACAAGGCAAATCAAATGCTCAATTTCCTTCGCCGAAACCTGCGAGTCGGCTCCCAGGAGGCGAGGCAGCGAGCCTATTCTGCCCTGGTCCGAACCCCTATGGAGTTTGCAAGCCCTGTGTGGGACCCCTACCACAGCAAGGACGTGGACCGCCTCGAGGCTGTACAGTGCAGAGCAGCCCGCTGGGTTGTCAACCGCCACCGGAAGACCTCGAGCGTAGACACCATGTTGGAACACCTGCAGTGGCCCACACTCCAAGAACGGCGCCGTAAAGCCCG
Source organism: Theodoxus fluviatilis (assembly GCA_034096865.1). Lineage (NCBI taxonomy): Eukaryota > Metazoa > Mollusca > Gastropoda > Cycloneritida > Neritidae > Theodoxus > Theodoxus fluviatilis. The sequence continues at coordinate 29,525 of JAWQFJ010004849.1, forward strand.
CCTCATTACTATGTATAAATACACTAACAGACTATTGACGATAAACACCCGAAACCACCCCATCGCAAACCCCACCACTAGAAGTACCAGAGGTCTTCACGCAGCAGCCTACCAGATACCGTCATGCCGAACAGCCTACCGCCAGAAGTCCTTCTTCCCACGCACCATCGTGGACTGGAACTCGCTCCCAGCCGAGGTCGCTCTCAGCCCCTCCCTGGAGGCCTTTAAAACCCAGATGTAGTACCTTTCCCCTACACCCCCCCCCCCCCCCCCCGTCTATCCCGACCATATTTTCCGCTGGTCACCTGGCAAACTTTCCCTTCCAAATCCTGAAAATTGCTTCACTTCGCAACCTCTCTCCGCGTCTGCAGAATCTTCACTTTGCTGAAGGTGGCAGTCTAAAGAAAGAAGAAGAAGTCATGGGTCACTCTTGTGGCTATGTCGACCACTTGTTTGAGTCCGAATAACGAGATGGTAGATTTCCATGTATGCTGGGTTTGAACAAATCGATGTTGAAATCTCCCATTAGGAATATTTTTTTGTTGGATTGGGTTACTGTGTCCATCATTGCATTGAAATCTTCGCACCATGTGGAGGTGGAAGCAGGGTTTCTGCAGAGATAGCCGATAAGGATTGAAGATTCTTTTGGAGGCTTCATTTCTAGCCATAAACACTCTATCTGTGAAGATTCAAGATCTGTACGGCGAGAAATATTCCCATGAATGGAATGGTGAATGTATACTGCTATACCAGTTTGTCCTTCGCTTTTAGCGTCTTTTCGGATGATGCTATAGGCCTATCCATTAATTTCTACTGCTGTGTCAGGGATGTAGGGTTTGAGTCTTGTTTCTGATAGACCAAAAGCATAGCAATCATATTGGTGTAAAAGAGCACATATGTCTGTGACTTTGTTCGGAAGATGATACACATTTAGGTGGCCTAGTGATATACCAGACTGCATTATGAAAGGCAGGAAAAATACAAGAAACGTAAAGAAAATAATCACGTCAATGAATGCGAGTAAATGTATAGACATAAACAGATAATCGATATACAAATACCAAAGGGCAAATAGACACAGTAATGAATACAAATACAAACAGTATTGATAATAATAATATAATGTTAATATCTGTATATAAGACACACAATGAAGTTTTGCTAATATCAAACCCGATATCAACAATTCAGTATAAATGATCCTATAAAATGGTATATAAGGATCATTTACAATGACCATTCAAAGATTATCTCAAACTATAAGTCGTATGAAGACAATGGAGCTGGTCAGTCAAGGAGACGGAAGAAACCTCTCGGTTTGGAGACGTGTGGACGAAAATTTGACATTATGACATCATATATGCTGGATGAGTGTTGGGATGCCACCAGTTTATAGGAGGCAAGGGTGGAAGTGATCTTAAGTATAAAAAATGTGGTAATGCATATTCATAGGGTGAAAGGAAAACATTGTTTCCAAAAGGTGCCATTTTAGGTGGGAAAATTGGATAAGGAATGTTACGAACCCTTTGCCAACCAGCTGAGAAGCCAGGGCATTTGGACCACCATCCTCGCGGTCGAGGTGGGAGCTAGGGGTTTCGTAGGCCACACAGTCCACAGCGCCATGGCAGAAGCCGCAGAGAGGGCATCTATCTGGATATGGATGCGCAGAAACAGCAGAGGTTAGGGCCCACAGGGGGATTCGGTGTTGGATAAAGGGTCCGTCTGCGCTGTTGTGTTGTGTGCATTTGAACTGGTGGGAAGAATGGCGTTGGCAGGAGAGCTGAGAGTATTAGAGTGGTATGTACTCGTTGGGGTGGTTTCGTTGTTGGAGAGGAGAGTTGTAGAAATGTTTTGATGACTTTGGCAAGCCTGATATTGCTGTCAGTAGTAAGTTGTTTGCCGATCAGTTGTGTAGCTTGTGTTGTTGCTGGAGCAAATGGTGACATAGTGCACATTTTGCCTTTCCTTTGCCATGTGCTCCATGGCTGCGTTGCATCTGTTAAAGTGGTCAGCAGAACGCTTGTGAAATAGCAGGGCAACGAAGAGGATTTTCGGAGAGAGAGAGAGAGAGAGAGAGAGAGAGAGAGAGAGAGAGAGAGAGAGAGAGAGAGAGAGAGAGATGGGAACTAAATTGCTTTAATTAAATGATCTACTCCTGAGCGATAGGGAGATTGATTATCTTTATTTCGCCCAATGACACTTCATTATAAAACAGTTTGCATATATTATTAGGATAACAACAGTATTATCGTATTCAGATGTACAAGTAGAATTTCCAAGCTTTGGTGGCACAAATGCAATTGCATGTGTTTTATTTTGGATATCTCAGTAGAAATTGCATTTGTGTACAAATAAAAATAGATGCCATAATGTTTGCAAGGGCAAGCAAGAACTTATAATCTAGAAATTGTAGATCTGCCCCACAGGATTTGACCATGAAATGCAGACACATACTGCATATAAAACAGCTGCATATATTTACTTGAACATTTAGGACACTTTTGCCTCATATAAATTGCTTCCAATACTGGTATGTATTAAAATAGGACAGACAATAAATGAAAGGTTTCAAGTGTACATACACTAGTTACAGTACTACATAGTAAAACAAAACTGATTTTCATTTTTCGATGATACTGAGCATCCTCCATCATGTAAGTGATATGTCGCTCATTGCCTGTATTTGAATCTTGTTAAGGGAAAAGTAAATGAACAACGTAACATTATGATTTCTTTTTCTGTACCATCTCCATTCAGCAAATATGCTGCAGCAGCACAGACAATTCTCCAAATGTACCGAGACATAAACTTTTCTTTTCTTCCGTGTCATCATAAACAGGACAGTAAAGAATGAAATGGACTTCGTTTCCAATTTCAATATGGACAAGTTTTCTATGGGCTCTGTTCTAATTTCAATCAGATATTACTTCTCAGTTTGTTATTTGCTAATATAAACCATATACATTTACATCTCTGAATTTCTTCATTTCGATTGTACACAAATATCTCTCACATGGTATTATTTCAGGATTTATATCGAGGGATTCTATTACCGCTGTTAATTTTTACTGCCCACTCCTGTAGATAGCAATCACATAAGAGAGGTGAACCAATTTTCACAAAAAATGAACAAACAAAAAGTTTATTGGGAAAGCCTAGGGCCCATTCAATGTCAAAGGCGAACAATAAATGCATTAAAAAAAACAGCATGTAGACTGTTCTGGAGTCCTCTTCAACTGGTCACCAAACCCCAGCATCCAACCCTAAGGGCATCTGTACTCACACCCACCTACAATCAGGAAGACAGACTAATTAGTGGTCTTCACCATGCCTCCAGACTAGAGGGTCCTCTTCTGAAGTGTTACATTTGCCTCATGAAGGTACACTGACTCCACACACTCACAGTGTCTCCAAGATTATTCTCTCTTTCTCTCTCTCTCTCTCTCTCACATCAAACACACACACGATACACACATACTGACACACACACTTACAAACACACAAACACTCACACATACAAACATACACAATACACACACTTACAAACACATATACAAACACACACACGTACAACACACACACGCACACAATACACACACACACACACACACAAAACCATACGAACATGCATATGCTTACAAACACACATACAAACGCACATACACAAACACACACATACAAACGCACATACACAAACACACACACATACATACAAGCACACACACACACACACACACAAAACCATATGAACACACATATGCTTACAAACACACATAAAAACGCACACACACAAACACACACATAAAAACACACATACACAAACACACACACACACACACAAGCACACACACACACACACACACACACAAAACCATACGAACACGCATATGCTTACAAACGCACATACACAAACACACACATACAATACACAAACACACACACATACACACACACACACCCCCAACAGTTTAGTCTATACCATTCTGCATTACTGTACAACATTCCAATGATCCTGTTGCAACACAGCTCATGCTGAGGCCCAAAAGAAAGTTGTGGTTATGGTAACCTGATCGATCCTATTTTTTTCTGAAGACCCTAAACTGTTTTTTGTGTATTAAAAAAAAGAAAAAGAAAATGACAGTAGCAGGGAACTCAATGCTGTCTTATTTTTCCTAACCTATGAACACTTGGGCAATCTACAATTTGAGGCCTTTGACTCCCAGAAATATACTGAACCTTTTTGAAGAAGAAGAAAAAAAGGCATGTCCAGAAAAAAATAGTAGACAAAATATAGCGCCCATATACAAATTTAAAATAAAAGACGGAGAGAATGTTCTTCTTCCACTCTGGTTTTTTCTTATTATTTGAAGCACATGTGCACCAGCCCTGGAGAGGGATAGGCAGTAGAAATAGCCGCTATATATATATATATATATATATATATATATATATATATATATATATATATATATATATATATATATATATATATATATATATATATATATGGTCAAGAGTACAGAGGTGCTGAGTATTGTGTGACACAAATATTTCAAAATAAACTTTCTGATACAGTAAATGAGTAATGATACTCTTCATTTCCCATAAATGTGATGCATTAGGTGATGTCTAAACTGTACAGAAAAGAAAAACTGAATGTAATCTTTAGTTTATCTTTTGTGGCTCTTTTTCTGAATGAGTGGTGGTGTCAAGTTAAGATAAGACTCCAAACTGTCTTCTTCAAATACAACTAAACTATTCAACACAAAAACTTTATTGCAGCTTCAACATCCAATTATTAATGATATTTTTGCTCCTAGGTCAAGAAGAAATGAAATAAAACCATAATTGTTAGTCAAATTAGAGGTTAGCATTCGTCTTAACTTAACTTTACACCGCAGCGTCACACTTTCTCTCATTCAATATTTCGCGCAAAACATGAAAAACATCAAAGTTGAAGAAGATTTATTAAGCATCAAACTCATGTGCAGAAACATCGATCTTTTGTCAACAACATGAAACAAGTTTGGATTGTGTGAGTTGACAGTGTGAGGAGAAAGAGGCTCTGTTTTGAGGTAGGGTAGTGAAATTGGCGTACTCAGCACCTGCGTACTCTTGACCATATATATAAGATATATATATCTTCTTGAAGGAAAACGATTCAAAATTCCAACTAAAACAATGTCAAGGTCATTAAAGGCAGATAACTTATTCTTCAGGGGGACAACTTTGATTTTGTGATCAAGTTTACACCCAAGGAGAAGATTCTGAGTAGGTCCATGCAGGCCGAGGAACTGGGGAAAGGTTCATCAGAATGTCCCTGTAGAATGTGCTATCAGCTACAACTTGTCACGTTTGAACTCTCTGATTACCTCTTGCTCACAGCCATACATGACTTGACTGAAAATTGATTCTACCACACCCCCTTTCTCTTGATATACTTTCACATCTTATTTATTATCTGAGCTATTTTCAACAGCAAGATTGTTGATTACATCATCCTTTGCTCTAATAGTTGCTGATGTCGCAGTTTCTAGGTAAATGCATTTTTTTAAGCGTCTTTGTCCATGGTAGAGGGTCTAGATGTTATCTGGACGCATTGCACAGAAAATTGCAAAAACTGCTTCAAAATCAATCAGATACTTTGCTCAAAAGTAAAGAAAAATCACAGCCAATAGCAGATGCTAATGTTGGGCCATGTGACCCCAAATCATGAGAACTTGAACCATTATACTATTAATAGACCCACTTGAAGAACACAAACTCTCAGACATGGCTAGATCTTCGGTTGGGAGTGAAAGGCTTCAGCTAAAAGTATTATTTCTTATATTCAGCAATAGAGAAAGGTTGATTAGTGTTCAATCTAGCCTCTTCTTCAAATTCTATTTCAAGTTCAGACCAACCCAGCCTTTTTTTCCTTGCCATGTTACCATAACCACACCTTTTGTTTTGTTGCCCGACAGTGCACATTCATGAACAGCTCTAGTCCCACTTGTGAAACACATCCTCCTGTCTGGACTCCCTGCACAGCTGCAGTTCTGGTGGGCTGCAGCTGCAAAGTCGACTTGATGAACTGCTCATGCCCTACTGTGTCAGGTCAGAGTTCAAAGGTCTACATGCACCACCTGAAGCATTGCGGTAAAAGTTTTGGGGGTCAAACTGCTGCCAGAGGGTGTTGAACTCTTTGAGGTAGGCAGACACTAGGCAGGTGTCTTCGATGATCAGCAGGTTCTCCTGGTTCCCTGTGATGGCATTCCGTGTCCAGTTGAAGGATCCATTCAGCAGGCGCTTCCCATCAATCACCACAAACTTGTGGTGCATGAAGTAGGAGGAACGGTCCGTGCGGACTTGGATGCCTGAAAAAATCAAATATGTGATCCTCCATCACTAAATGAGTCGGCCTGAAAAAATCAAATATGTGATCCTCCATCACTAAATGAGTCGGTTGCCCAGTCGAGTCTTTTTGCGCAAACAGCCCACAGAGGAGGTGAGGGTTGTAGTGGTCGACTTCAAGATTTTTGGTTTTTTGGCTTCTCTAGTCCCTTCTTCATTGTATGAGTTAGTTTCATGTTTGAATTCAATGTGTAAGAGTACATGCTTTATGATGTTTTTTGGGTGTGGTAGTAAATCATTTACAAGAAAACGTCTGTGAACCGATCATCAACATCAATCATTTTCTCAAAGTTTTGTAGCCACCACCTCTCTGTGGCAAATTTCATGAGTCTAGAATAAGGGTTGCTAAGGAAAAAGGGGGAATAATGTCTGTAAACTTAAAACGCGTTTTTCTCAAAAAGCGTATTCTTAATCTTAGGGTGTTGAACTTCAAAGTCATGTGAAATCATGTAGGGTAGTCATATTTTCATGATTATTGCACCATTGAAAAGCTTGTTGTGTAGCACTCTTTTTGAAAACATACAATGATACAGATCTCAAAATGTTCAAAATGCAACGAGTGATTCATTTTGTGATGGAGGGTCACATATGTGCTTTTCTAATCTGATTCAATATAAACTTGTACAAGTTTAGTAAGCAGTTCACTTCCTCTGTCAAATACGCGTCCTATCAGAAGGTTCTCAATTACCTATCTGATCTGCTCGAATTGCTTTTTCCTTGATTACATTTTTTTAAACAATCAGTAACATTTTAACTAGTTACAATTACATTAAATATTACTCTGACAGAGGTATTTTTTAATGATGGCTGATGAATCTTGTCATGAAGTAAATCTCTTCCATTCTGATTTCTATATCTTTTTTTTTGCCAAGCTTACTTACAACAGGTTGCTCATGGAAAAAAAAACCTTGTTAACAATAGTTTTTATTATTGAACATTACGGTTCAGACTTTATTCCATTTTTTATATTGTTTGAAACATTCGAATGTCGATGTTTTGGTGGGAACAAGCTGAGCTTTGCACTCTACCGGTTTGGACCGGCTGTTTCCAAAATTATCCGTGATGCAACAATGATTTGATTGGTTAAGGATGGTGGCACATGCGCTGTGAGTAACTCTCCAGTCTACTGTCTAGGACTAGGAGATTGAAGATTTTCTTATCAGTTGACTCTGAGGATATCAACGTGAATGGATGTATTTTGAGTAACTCTGTGTAAGACGAGGAGTCTACACGTTAAAACATTCTTCAATTCCTCCCCCGACCATCTGAAAGGTTGTATTAAGAAGAACAGTGTCCTGTACGAATGAAGGTCCAGCTTTGTCGGATTATGACACCGAGTTTTGCCACATGAAAATTTTGTCCTTTGCTTCTGAGTGCTTGCTGAAGTTTTCAAACCTGTGTCCGTACGGGTACATATGTGTGTGGGTGACCCACAGGTGTATATGGCCTTTCTATCCTCTCATTTCGAGGTCTAGCCTTGAGAAAGAGTGTAAGCTTGTGAATGCCCATTTTTGAGTGGACATTGTTTTTGGGCAGAAGTTTTTGTCTGTGGAAAATTCGAGAATTGTTGTCGCCTATCTGCTTGGGCGTGTGAGTAACTTTGGTCAACTTTGGTTTTGGGTCAGTGAAATTAATCCTCTACTTTTTAGTCAGAGAGTAGACTGATAGAATTGATTGACATTTTCATACATATTGCATTTAATTTGATTTCACTCATGATTAAGTCTGATTAAAGAAAGTCTTTGATGAATAATGTGTCACGTCATGCTAGCGTGAGAAAGACTCAAAGAGTGAGTAAATTAATTATCCCCCCTCCACTAGTGATACCCCTAGACACTCAAACAGAAAGAATTTGAGAATTGTGTGAGTGAGTGTGGAGGGAGGTGATAATCATCTACTATGCTATGCATAGCAATTTTCTATGTGAACATGAAAGAGAGAGTAAGAGAGAGAGAGAGAGAGAGAGAGAGAGAGAGAGAGAGAGAGAGAGAGAGAGAGAGAGAGAGAGAGGGGGGGGGGGAGGGAGGGAGGGAGGGGTGGGGGGAGGGAGGGAGGGAGGGAGGGAGGGAGGGAGGGAGGGAGGGAGGGTGAGGGAGGGAGGGAGGGAGAGACAGAGAGAGAGAGAGAGAGAGAGAGAGAGAGAGAGAGAGAGAGAGAGAGAGAGAGAGAGAGAGAGAGAGAGAGAGAGAGAGAGAGAGAGAGAGAGAGAGAAGAAACAAATGGTCTTTTGTGATTGTTCCTTATGGAACAAATTTGAAGGGGGTAAATTTGGAAGAGAGTTCAGCTCATGGGCTGCCCTATATTCTACTGCTACCTCAGTACCTGGGATTGCCTGTTGTCAAGCTACTGGAGCAGGCCTCCAATGCTCAGTTGCTATGGGTTTCAACAGATGAGGGCGGTGTCTAGCAGCAGCTCTGGCATTGTGAACACAGCTTAGCTCATGGGCTGCCCTGTTTTACACTACTCTTTATGCATTGGCAATGTACGAATCTTGCTGATGAGTGTATGGAAATATGCATCACAATGCTGCCCACAAAAGCATCTCTGGAGTTACAGTCACAGTGAACAGCCTTGACTTGGAATGCTGGGCACTAGCTTCACACACCACATCCACTATGCCTGTGCCTACAGTGATCACCTTGCAGCTACTTCAAGCATGACAGGTATGGTATTTGTTGCTGCATGGTTTCTCCAGTTGCACACTGAACATCATGCTTGTTTCCGTTTTCCATGTGAGAAATGGGGTAGAGTGAGTGAAGGGGTGCAGTAGTGAGGAAAGGGGTGGAGTAGTGAAGGATAAGGTGGAGTAGTGAGGGAAGGGGTGGAGTAATGCAGGAAGGACTGGAGTAGTGAGTGAAGGGGTAGAGTAGGGAGTGAAAGGGTGTAGTGTTGAGTGAAGGGGTGGAGTAGTGAGTAAAGGGGTGGAGTAGTGAGGGAAGGGGTGGAGTAGTGAGGGAAGGGGTGGAGTAGGGAGTGAAGGGGTGGAGTAGTGAGTGAAGGGGTGGAGTACTGAGTGAAGGGGTGGAGTAGTGAGGGAAGGGGTGAGTGAAGGGATGGAGTAGTGGGTGAAGGGGTGGAGTAGTGAGTTACGGGGTGGAGTAGTGAGTGAATGGGTGGAATAGTGAGGGAAGGGGTGGAGTAGTGAGTGGAGTAGTGGGTGAAGGGGTGGAGTAGTGAGGGAAGGGGTGGAGTAGTGAGGGAACGGGTGGAGTAGTGAGTGACGGGGTAGAGTAGTGAGGAAAGGGGTGGAGTAGTGAGGGAAGGGGTGGAGAAGTGAGGGAAGGGGTGGAATAGTGAGGGAAGGGATGGAGTAGTGAGGGAAGGGGTGGAGTGAGGAAGGGGTGGAGTAGTGAGGGAAGGAATGGAGTAGTGAGGGAAAGGATGGAGTAGTGAGGGAAAGGATGGAGTAGTGAGGGAAGAGGTGGAGAAGTGAGTGAACAGGTGGAGTAGTGAGGGAAGGGGTGGAGTCATGAGGGAAGGAGTGGAGTGAGTGAGACTGAGAGAAGAGGTGCAGTAGTGAGGGAAGGGGTGGAGTAGTGAGGGAAGGGGTGGAGTGAGTGAGTAAGGTATGGAGTAGTGAGTGAAGAGGTGGAGTAGTGAGTGAAGGTATGGAGTAGTGAGTGAAGGTATGGAGTAGTGAATGAAGGGGTGGAGTAGTGAGGGATGGGATGGAGTGAGTGAGTGAGGGGTGGAGTGAGTGAGTGAGTGGGTGAGTGAGTGAGTGAGTGGTGAGTGGTGAGTGAGTGTGAGTAGGAGTGAAGGGTGGAGTGAGTGAGTGAGGGTGGAGTGAGTGAGTGAGGGGTGAGTGAGTGAGTGAGGGAGTGGAGTGAGTGAGTGAGGGTGAGTGGTGAGTGAGTGAGTGGAGTGGTGAGTGAGTGGTGAGTGAGTGAGTGAGTGGTGAGTGGTGAGTGAGTGGAGTGAGTGAGTGAGTGAGTGAGTGAGTGAGTGAGTGAGGGTGAGTGAGTGAGTGAGTGAGTGAGTGGTGAGTGAGGGTGAGTGGTGAGGGAGTGGTGAGTGAGTGAGTGAGTGAGTGAGTGAGTGAGTGAGGGAGTGAGTGGTGAGTGAGTGAGTGAGTGAGTGAGTGAGTGAGTGAGTGAGTGAGTGAGTGAGTGAGTGAGTGAGTGAGTGAGTGAGTGAGTGAGTGGAGTGAGTGAGTGAGTGGTGAGTAGTGAGTGAGGGTGGAGTGGTGAGTGAGGGGTGAGTGAGTGAGTGGAGTGAGTGAGTGAGGGGAGAGTAGTGAGTGAAGGGTGAGTGAGTGAGTGACGGGTGGAGTAGTGAGTGACGGGTGAGTGAGTGAGGAGTGGTGAGTGAGTGAGTGAGTATGAGTGAGTGAGTGAGTGGTGAGTGAGTGAGTGAGGTATTGAGTGAGTGAGTGAGGTATTGAGTGAGCGAGTGAGGGGTGAGTGAGTGAGTGATGGGATGGAGTGAGTGAGTGAGTGGGTGGAGTGTGTGAAATGAGTGAGTGGAGTAGTGAGTGAGTGAGTGAGTGAGTGAGTGAGTGTGAGTGAGTGAGTGAGTGAGTAGTGAGTGAGGGGTGGAGTGAGTGAGTGGAGTGAGTGAGTGAGGGGTGAGTGGTGAGTGAGTGGTGAGTGAGTGAGTGAGGGGTGAGTGGTGAGTGAGTGAGTGAGTTGTGAGTGAAGGGGTGGAGTGGTGAGTGAAGGGGTGGAGTTGTGAGTGAAGGGGTGGAGTGGTGAGTGAAGGGGTGGAGTAGTGAGGAAAGGGATAGAGCACTGAGGAAGGGAAGAAGTGGGTGAAGGGGTGGAGTAGTGAGTTAAGGGGTGGAGTAGTGAGTGAAGGGGTGGAATAGTGAGGGAAGGGGTGGAGTAGTGAGTGGAGTAGTGGGTGAAGGGGTGGAGTAGTGAGGGAAGGGGTGGAGTAGAGAGGGAAGAGGTGGAGTAGTGAAGAATGTATGGAGTAGTGAGTGGAGGGGTGGAGTAGTGAGGAAAGGGGTTGAGTAGTGAGGGATCGGGTGGAGTAGTGAGGGAAGGGGTGGAGTAGTGAGGGAACGGGTGGAGTAAGGAGGGAAGGGCTGGAGGAGCAAGGGAAGGGATAGAGTACTGAGGAAGGGGTGGAGTAGTGAGTGAACAGGTGAAGTAGTAAGGGAAGGGGTGGAGTAGTGAGGGAACTGGTGGAGTAAGGAGGGAAGGGCTGGAGTAGCAAGGGAAGGGATAGAGTACTGAGGAAGGGGTGGAGTAATGAAGGGGTTAGGTTATGGGAGTAAAACTAAAAGGTAAAGAATGAAGAAGGGTGCAACAGGTTGTTAAAAAATTATTAATGAAATGTAGTAATCTTATCCCCTTAAATTTGTATTTACAAAACCCTGCATATATATATACATGTAATAATATGTACTCTGATTCTGAACGAGGAGATTTCCTGTCATGGATCATCCATGTAAAAATGTCCTCCTAATTTCAGTGCAGTGTCTGAAGCTGTATGATTTATGTTGTGGTGCATGACAAAACTGCCTCTTTCCATCTGAGCAAATACACAACCTTAACTTCCTTCATTCAGTGCTAGTCATTTCTGCTCCAACATATCATCAACTATCTTCTTCTTTTTTTTAAGCCGAGCCAGGAGAGGAGGCCGAGAAAGCCCAGCAGCCAAGGATTCCAGCTGATGAGGGGGACTCTTCACCACTTTCTATGCATGCATGTTTATGGTCTGTTACTTCAACATGACAACCAATGGCTGGAACCTCTCGAAGTATAGTCATTGACATTGGGAACCTGCGACTGCTGTGTTTTCCCAGCAGCTCATACAGTGTCAATTATCAAAGTCATTCAGTATAAAATGAAAGGCCAAATCCTGGTCTTACCCTCTTTACGAAGCTGCCATACTCTTGACTCTTGTATGTCCGTCTGTTCGTCGTCTGTGATCACTCTGACCACAACACCACGTTTGTGTGCGATGATCAGAATCTCAACAAGTTCACGACACGTGATGCAGAAGACGCACACATTTAACGACTGCTTGGCACTGGCTATGTGAACATACAGCCGACTCAGAGAGGATTCCTTGTGTGAATATCGACATTCTCTGTCCCTGCAGTTCTTCAACACGAAATGATCCTTGCACGCGACAACTTTATCTGGAAAGAAGAGTACTTCAGCTTCTACATGATCTTTTACTTTCCTTTTTCTCGATATCCATGCCAAAAGTATTCCCGATGCCACAACTGCGATGCTGCCGCCGACAAGCAATGCATTTTTGTCCATTGCAAGCCTTCAGGTAGAGCGGGAACTTTAGCAAAAGTGCGCTGTTTGAAGAATATCGTTCAAAACTCATAACACAGCAGCACTGCCGCAGTTCATAGTCCCGCGAAACCGGAACGTGTTGATGCAGAGTTATCGCCACATCCGGACAACGTTTCAAAATGGCAGACACAAGTGCTGTAAGTTCGTCTGCCTTGTGATTTCAGTTTGTTTGCTCGTTACTCTGCACACTTTTATTTGGACATGTTTTCTCACAAATTCATTTTTGCTCGCGTTAAAGGACATATTCTTGACTGACTGACTGACTGACTGACCGCAGCAAAGTTGTGAGAGGTATCGTTCTGAAACCTTAATCGATAAATGTCGTTTTGTGTTATGTTGAACACTTCAAGTTCAAGACCTAACAGCAGACACCGATACCACTCGTATAAAGAGGTCGAGATGGACAAAATTTGGTTTTTCAATGCAGAGCGTAGCTTCATCTTTGAGCAGTGCTTGTGTCTTGCGCGGTTGTCGCTTTACGCATTTAGATTCCATACGTAATCGTCGTAATGTTTTCGCCGTGGAGAGTCAGAGTGGTTTTTTATTTATTTTATTTTTTCCCCGTGGAGAGTGTTGGTGCAGTATTGATAACTCAAAATCTCCTTTATTCTAGATGACTCACGTTACCTCCGATCAGTGATTTATATATTTGCCGGGAAGTGAAAGGTCACTTCAAGTTGCATTCCTCTGACCTCTCCACACCTACTTTTCTCATCTGTCTTTTCAAACCCAATGGGTTTCAGGTGAACTTTACACGTTACACTTATCATATGTCAAACTCAAAGCACTAACACCTCCCACGAGGCAGAGTTTGAATAAAGTTGAGAAATACTAATTAAAATAGAAGACGTAAGGTAGCAAAATCACATACATGATTTGAACTTATGATTGTAATTTCATAATCTTTATTATTGTTGTTGTTGTTGTCGTTAATATAATTGTCCCCAATATCAAAATATCTGAAGTGAAATTATTTACATTTGTTTGAATTCATGCACTTGTATAGTGTATATTGTATGTTTTAATGCATATGAATGTGTTTCCAGATTATGCAAGAAAGTGATGATGTCACCCTGAACTTCGGTGAAGAGGATGAAATAGACAGGAGAAAAAGGTTGAAGTAAGTACTAAAGATAAATAAACAGCAAATTTTAATTGGGTTGAGAGGATTTAGTCTGGTAAGGCCCCCCCCAAAAGTTTTGGTTATGGTAAAATGTCCAGAAAAAAATAGGGTTGGTAGGTTAGTATGAAATTCAAATATTAAAAAAAAAAATTAAAAGAGGCCAGATTAAACATAAATCATTATTTCTCTCTCACTGAAAAAAGCTGATTCGTCACTTAAATAGGGGATTCCCCAAGTGTTCATAGGGCAAGGAAGATGGGACAACATACACTCCGTTGAGTACCATCAATGTCTTCCCATCTTTATTTCTTCTCTTTCTTTCTTTTTTTTGCACCATTGGAAAAAGTTTAGGGTCAGCAGATAAAAATAGGGTTGGTGGGGCTATGTAAACTTTTTTTCTTTGGCTTACGATAAGGGCTACTACTTGAATACTAGAGCATTTCATTTTCAATGGCTTTCAGTTGAGTTACTAAAATAGTAAGAATACATTATTTGCCAAGGAATTTATTCTTCCCCTGCCCTGCAGCACTCCAACTATGTGTGTCTGAATTGATGTATGTGATGGTGGAGAGAGCTGAGTTTTGTAGAGGAGTTTTAACTTTTAAACTACACTGTGAAGACTGGATTTTCAATCACTTTTGTGTTAAAACGCAATGATTGTTTTGACCATTTTTTCTCTTTGTTCTCTTGCTCAGCTGAAGGATATTTTGTTTCTTAATCAAATAAGAGATTCAGAGAGGTGAATAATTTCTGTTCTTGTGCATCTCAAATGACTTTATAGTTTGGAAATGAAAACATGACAGGAAAGCTTGTCTTGATTTGATTTGACAGGAATTCAGTTTATTCATTTATCGCAGCAAAAGTCATCTGCATGACAGCCAGTAACTACTTCCCGTGCTCTTTACCAGTTCAAGCCTGTTTACTAATGTGTAACTGGAGCGTGCTGCTTGCACTAGGAACTTTGGAAGATCTTTCAAGGAATAGGCCGGTGTCAACATGTGTTAACATGATGAAAGCAGATGTAAAGGCAGGGAAATGTTTGACACATGATGACCCCAGCCTATTATTTGCCTACTACTGTACTAGGAATGTTAATCAACACGGCTCTGGCTGAGCCGTGTGAGGTGAGCTGACACAGTTTGTCCTGTCTGAACCGAGTATTGTGGATGCTATGGATGCTGACGGGTCCCATTAGGTTGTGACACTCCTGAGAGGAAAAAGACTTGTCTTTGTACCAGCTGTACTGGTTGGTGTTTGTCTTCCTGTGAGAAAGAATAGAAGTCAGCATGTAGGACAGGCTTTAACTTGGTTTGGAATATGGAGACTATGGCCAGTATGGGGCCATTGTAAATACAGTGAGGGTTAATAAAAGAAGAAGTAAAGGTGCTGCAACTCATCACCAAGCCTGAGTCTCAAACTGCTTTACATGTTACCCCCTGATCACTGGGCCGCTTGATCAGTCCATCACTGGTATCTCACAACAAACACAGTAACAGACATTTAATCCTCGCTAGTATCTCACAACAAACATAGTAACAGACATTTAAGACACGCAGTCAGGTACCAGCACCAACTCCACCCCCTGGGGAGTATTTCCACCCGATGCTGGCACATTGCTGCATACAAGGGTTAATCACACTACAGTGTACCAACATTGCCCTCTCAAGTAAACAGTTTTACTCCTGGGTGGGGAGAGGCAATGCTGGCTAAGCATCTTGCTCGAGGATGCAACTCTGGGAACTGCGCAGCTTCAAACGCCGTACCCACTAGCCACAAGCAACTACAGGTCAAGCGCGATGACCACTTGGCCACAGAGCTCACCTGGGCTATGGGTCCATTGAGGAGATGGATTATTTCTGAAAACGAAGTGGTATCTACATTCCTTGCCCACCTGGTGGGAGAAGCATGACTTTATCTATGTATATGTAAATTAACATGAGATATTTAAATGAGATGTTAATATTAGCATGAGATGATTTACAAATACATCTGTGTACATATACCTGTGCATATAACTAAATTGCACCATTGAGGCTGCTGTGACCCGTATTAATCTATGTGAAAAGGAAAAACAAAATACGTTCATCTGTACCTATGTCTGTTGCAGTAAGCAACCAAGTGCAGTTTTGGACAGAGGGCATTTTATTATGCTGAGCCTCTTATCTGGTATGCCAATACCTGTTAAACTATGATCATGCTTCAAGCTGGATGTGTTTAAACAACATCTGCAAATGCATCTCTTTTCCAAGTGGATCCTGATAAGTGTGTGCTGCAAGCATCTCAGTTGGAGTGAGAACCAGCGCTGTACAAATGATGATATGATGATGATGATGATATGATGATGATGTGATGTTTCTCTGTGACCAGACACCCAGTGGCAGTGCTGTTCCACGTACTTTTCCGTGCTGGGGCCGTGGTGGCCTACCTTCTCTGTGGCTGGTTCAGCAGCAGCTTCATCACCAACTTCGTCGTCATCATCATTCTCCTCTCCATGGACTTCTGGACAGTCAAGAACATCACAGGTGGGTGGGTGTCCTGATGGCTGGTCATGTACATGTGGCTAAGGGGGAGGTAAGGGTCACCTTTGTTTTCAGTCTACCACTGACAGACTGACTGACTGGCCCGGCTGACAGACAGACCGACTGACCGTCTGCCTATCAACCTTTGTAGGCAATGAGAATTCCTAGATCTGGTTGAAGTTACAGCAAATCATCTTGAATTCCCTAGTTATTTGCCTCTTAGGAATGGTGTGGGGAGACATGGTGGGTCTATTCTTACCCCCAACCCACAGGGGGAGCTACTGACACACCTGAGTAGCTTGGGGTTTCAAACATTGATATGAACAGTGGGATCTCTGAAGTGAACCTGAAACTTTATGTCAAACCCTGACATGTGTGGTTGGAACTCCATTGTTGTGTTCTAAATTGCATTTAAAAAATGTTCATATAGTGCTAATGTGTTCCACAAAGGTCTCAGCATATCATAGAATTAAAATTTTGGCTGTGTGGTCAATTAATTATTTTACACAAGAGTAAAGTAGGCCTGTTTAGATAATCAAGATGGAGTCTGAACAATTTCATTTTTCAGTTTGCATAGGTCAATACATTGTCTTTTCCTCTTGATTACTGTGTAAAATTTGTGTCTGCTTCTGGTATTACAGGTCGACTGCTGGTGGGACTTCGGTGGTGGAATTATGTGGATGACAATGGCAAAAGTCATTGGGTCTATGAGTCAAGGAAGGTAGGTTGCTTCTGGTAAATATTGGGATTAAAACACTAATGGTTATTTGCATGTTATTGAAGACTTTATAGATGAACTTAATTGTCTAGCCATTAAAACTATCTGCAGTTGAAAATATGTTTATGTCTTGAGTAGGTTTCTGAACTTTTAAATTATTTCTTTATTTTTGATCTTGTTTGGTGTGAAGTCTGACTTCCAGGTTGTGGATGTCTCTGTTGAACAACTTTTTCACCTGAAAGCTATTGCAGGGATATGCAGCAATGCTTCTTTCATTCATTCCTCACTGTGTTTGAGTTGTATTGGTACCAAATTTCCTCTAAGAAAAAGAAGAAGAAAAATGTTACAGTAACCTGACCAACCCAATTTTTTCTGCCGACTCTAAACTTTATGTTTTTCAATCATGGAAAAAAGAAGAAAATGATGGTTAACCATGGACTGCATGCTTTCCCATCTTCCCTCTCCTTTAAGCACTTGGTGTATCCACTATTTAAGTTTTTTTTTAAAGTTTTCAGTAAAAGAGAAATTTTGATTTATATTCAATCAGACCTTTAAAAAAATTCTTTAAAGTTCTGGGCCCGTATTCACAACGGCGATTTATGTTAACCCCGATTTATCTCTAAACTCAGACTATTCCAACTGCCTGTTCCGCTCTCCCTTGGCTGGAAACCCGTATATATAGCAAAGCGCAACCTAGGATCCTCTGACGAGCGTAGCTTATCTAACCGATCAAGATAACGCAGGGCTAGGGGATAAATCGAGTGTTAAAAAGATAAATCGGCGTTGTGAATACGGGCCCAGGCTGATCTACAAACTGTATTTTGGGGGTCTTGTTACCATAACCACATCTCTCTCTCTCTCTCTCTCTCTCTCTCTCTCTCTCTCTCTCTCTCTCTGTGTATGTGTGTATGTGTGTATGTTTTCCTTATCACTGTACTTTCATTTTGGTAGGCACTCCCACACCCCACTGTTCCTCTTTAGCTTCTCTTCTGGCAGTAGTTGATGGCAGGCTCTTGCAACTTAGTCGAGTCTGGGCTCCCCACTCCACTTCAAATTTTGACATCACTGAGGAGTTGACTGACTGACAACCCTAGCCACAGCCACCAGTTTTTATGCAGGTTACAGAGGTAATGGAAAATGAGAACTCATGGCTCAGGCACATGCATAATGTTTCTTATGCCTCTGATGGAGGAGGGGTTACATGGGCTGGAATGCCTTGTACAGGTGCACTGGCTCTTATGATTTTTGTCTCTGGTAGTCAAGCATCCCCTAAAATAAGCATGCACAGTGCACGGCTTTGAGAATATAGTCTTTTTATTGTGAAATAAAGTACTTGGATGTTGAGCTGAGAGAAAACTGCTCCATGTGCTTCCTAGTGCTCCATGACTTCCTGATGAAAAATCTGTTAGATCTTCATGAGTAGACCGTGAATGTTGCCTACTAATACTTTTTTTCTGGTTTGAAAGGGACAAGCTGCACAGAGCAGAATTTCAACACTGGAGTCAAGGATTTTCTGGTTGGCTCTGGTGACAAGCCAGATCATCTGGGTGATCCTCTTTTTTGGAACTATCTTCACCCTGAACTTGAAGTGGTTTGTGAGTGTCATGATCCTTCCTTCATGTGTTCCCTGTGGGTTCGGGGTAACAATTGACCCACCCCGTCTCCTTATGCGGTTTGTAAGAGGCAAATATCTAGGGACACGTGACTTACCTTGTGTTTATTCTAAATTGGTCTAGCGATTTTCGTGCTTAATGACCTTACATAGCCTACAAAGGCTGAAAGGCCGTAAAACACCATCCATCCATCCATCCATCCTTCATGTGTTCACCACACATACATGTACAAGTTGATTCCTTGAATTCACCACATCAGTATTCACATGCTTGTGATAGAATGTTGTCATGTTATGACATTAGATGAAGTGAAAGTTGGATTACCTCATGGTACTTGTGTGTGTGTGTGTGTGTGTGTGTGTGTGTGTGTGTGTGTGTGTGTGGTGTGTGTGTGTGTGTGTGTGTGTGTGTGTGTGTGTGTGTGTGTGTGTGTGAGTGAGTGAGTGAGTGTGTTTGTGAGTGAGTGAGTGTGTGTGTGTGGGTGTGTGTGTGTGTGTGTGCAGGCTGCATACATGTTTGTGTGTGTGTGTGTGTGTGTGTGTGTGTGTGTGTGCAGGCTGCATATATATTGTGTGTGTGCAGGCTGCATATATATTGTGTGTGTGCATGCGCATGTGTGTGTGTGTGTGTGTGTGCTCGCACTAGTGTGTGTGTGTGTGTGTGTGTGTGTGTGCTCGCACTAGTGTGTGTGTGATAGATGGAGTAAGAGAACACTGTTCTAAGGAACCATGAGCTAATTCAAGGGAAGTAACTCCTGGTCTACACTAATGTCTAGGACTTTGGCATTGGGCTGACAGGCCTGACTGAGGCTTTGTGGTTTTTGAGTTGTCCCCCTCTTTGCCTGGGTCCTTGCATCTTGCGTCAGCCCTTCCTCCTCCAGCTCATCTTCCTTGTTAAGTTTCTGCTTCCTCTGCCTCTTTCTCTCTTCTTTTTTCCTCCCTCCACTCTCCTCCTCTTCTTCATTTCTTCTCCTCCTCGTCTTTTTTCTGAACCTCTTTATCCATCCTTTCTCCTCATCATATTCCTTTTCCTTTTCCTTCTCTTTTTCATCCTCTTCCTACTCCTTCTCCAACTTGTTGTCCTACTCCTTCTCTTTCTCCTCCACTACCTCCTCCTTCTCTTTCTCCTCCACTACCTCCTCCTTTTTCTCATCCTCCTAGTTCCCCCATCTCTTTTTCTTTCTCCTCATGGTCCTCCTCCTCCTCCTCCTCTTCCCCTTCTCTTTTTCTTCTTCCTCCTCCTCTTCCTTCTCATGGTCCTCCTCCTCATTTTCCCTTCCTCCTCCTCCTCTTCTTCCTCCTCTCTTTCCCTTCTCCTCCTCCTCTTCTTCTTCCTCCCCTCATCCACCTCTTTCCCTTCCTCCTCCTCTTCCCCCTCCTCCTCCTCTTCCCCCTCCTCCTCCTCTTCCCCCTCCTCTTCCCCTTCCTCCTCCTCTTTCCCTGCCACCTCCTTGCGCCTCCCCATCCCCCACCCCACCCGACACCTCTCACCCCCACCCCTCTCCTTTCCTTCCTATCTTCCTCCTCCTGCATCTGCTCCTTTCATCTTCCCTCTTGTCTGGTTTTGATGCATTTTTAGAGCTTGAGCAAGATTTTTCCTCCATGGAGATAGGCAGATAATGAAGGGTGACTGTGTTGCAGATGGTGGTGCTGGTGGGCATCATCATGAATGGTGCCAATCTCTATGGCTACATCCGGTGCAAACTGGGCTCCAAGCAGAAGATGAGCTCTGTGGCTTCCAGCTTTCTCACTCGCCAGTTCTTCATGTCGGTCAGTGTCTCTCACACACACAGAGAGACAGACAGAGACAGACAGAAAAAGAGACAGACAGATAAAGAGACAGACAGACAAAGAGACAGACAGACAGAGACAGATGGACAGATCAATAGATGGGTAGACAGAGACAAATGGATATACAGATAAACTGTCAGATGGATGGAGGGACAGGCAGAATGCACGAGTGAGGGAACTACACAATTTTATGGGTATTGGAAAACTATAATTAAATTAACATTCACCAGTACTCTCTGGAAAACACACATGAAGAGCACACAGATTGATGTGTCACAGCAGTGTTTCAGTATTGTATTGTACTTAAGTGCAAGGAAGAAACAATATAAAAGTACTCACATCATTTGTCACATATGATTTTTTTAAAATCGTTTTGTAAGGTTTTTTCCTAATGGGTCATATAGCCATGAAGTTTCAATGCTCTAGTCCAAAATGACTTAGACTCCATTCTGTACGTGCATGTAGCCTGCAAAATTTGTTCTGTCATCTTGGTTTTCTCTTGTCTTGTTTGCAGATGTTCACCTCCAAGTCTGGGGCGGGAGACAATCAAGCCAGTCAGCCACAGCCCCAGTCCTAGTGTGTCCTCTGACCCCTGCCATTACATGACCCTTGATCCCTATGATGACCTTTCCCTTTCCATGTTGTAGCAAGTCTTCAAAACGACAGACAAAATCCAGTGACAGATGCCAAACTTCCTCACAGAGCTTTGGTGCTGTGGCTAAGCATTCCTTCCCCTTCCTGTGTGTAGCCAGCAGGGACCAGAGTCAGGACTGATAGCAGACTTGGGACATGGTGAAGGAGTCTGTTGCATTGGGATGCTATGACTTTCAGTACATCTTGTTGTGGAGTTTGATGTGAAAGAGCAAGTAGAGTGTGATATATGCAAAGAGAGTCAATATATCTAACACGCCACTATTTTTTTCTACATTCATCATACCCTTTTTATGTGTACGTTGCATTGCAGTGTTCTCATCTTAATTGAGGGAGCTATGGGCTAGATCCCCCCCATCCTCACTTCCTAACAATATTGTACTTCTGTGATTTATCTTTCTGGCATTTACACGTTATTCCATGACTTATTCTACATCCTCAATGTGGAGCCTCATTTTGTTGAAAAGAAAATCTGAGAGTTTCATAGGTTTTTTAGGTTGGGGGTGTGTGTGTTTGGTGTGATGCAAAACCATTTTCACAGTGTGTTGAAGGTTACATGGTGTTTTTGTTGTTGGTTGTATGATTGCTATCGATTGGTGTGTCATAAGTGAAGATTTTCTACTTCTGCCTAATAAAGTGTACTTGTTGTTTTGTATTGCATGTGCAAAAAGTGTAAATTTGAGTTTGCTTGAATGATGAGGTTTCTTACATAAGTTTGTATATTTCTGAAGATTAAAAAAAAGGCTATGTGATAACCAATGGGTGCATGATATTGTCCAGAGGGTCAAACTGCTTGAGAAAATTGAAGAATAACCATTAGGTTTAGAATTTAAATTCAAATGGACATGTTTCTAATGTATATCCCTGCTGTGGATGGGCTGAATACAGTTTTAGCTGATCCCAGTGTGGCACTGGCTGTAACTGGTTTACATGTGCAAAGATGATGAAGCTGTTTCGGTCAAGAGCGATCATCTGGCTTCACTTCAATCATTCATGCTAAGAGACTGCAGGCAGTTGTCCGGGAGAATGGAACCTCTTGTGCACAGGCCTGACTGACTGTGTGTGGAAGCTAGTCTATTTCACAATGCTGCAGTCTCCACCGTGTCCTCAAGCAGGACCAAGACTGGAGACTGCCTTCACTGGCACCAGGGCAGCATGGGCTGTGTGACTGCGCTTTGCTTGTGCTGTTATGCAGTGATAATAGAGTCTACTTTACTTATGAATTTGCTTCGTTTTGTTGGAAGCTGGCTTTCTGTATTCTCTACGTTATTGCATTTCTGCTGGTATGTAACGATAACATGTGAGAAGTGTGTACCCGGAATTAGGGGGTATGGAGAGGATGTAGAGTTTGACTTATTGTTGCAGTGATTTTTTTGGGGGGTCATTCCTTCCACAATAAACAAAGAAAAAGATCAGATAGTGAATTGTGATTCACAGTCAAGAAGTTCTCTCTCTCTCATCTCTGTCTGCTGCTGAATGACAAGACTTGGAGTATTTGGGGACTTGGTCTTCAATAAGCTGTGCAAAATTTATAGAGACTTAGGAAATATTGGGACTTTGTCCTCAATAACCAGTGCAAAATGACTAAGACTTGGAGTATTTTGGAACTTGGTCTTCAATAAGCTGTGCAGAATGACTAGAGACTTGGAGTATTTTGGGACTTGGTCTTCAGTGAGCTGTGCAAAATGACTTGGGACTTGGTCTTCAGTGAGCTGTGCAAAATGACTTGGGACTTGGTCTTCAGTGAGCTGTGCAAAATGACTTGGGACTTGGTCTTCAGTGAGCTGTGCAAAATGACTTGGGACTTGGTCTTCAATAAGCTGTGCAGAATGACTTGGGACTTGGGAAATTTTGGGACTTGGTCTTCAGTGAGCTGTGCAAAATGACTTGGGACTTGGCCTTCAATAAGCTGTGCAGAATGACTTGGAACTTGGTCTGAAGTAAGTGTGCAGAATGACTGGGGACTTGGACAATTTTGGGACTTGGTCTTCAGTAAGCTGTGCAGAATGACTAGAGACTTGGAGTATTTTGGGACTTGGGTCTTCAATAAGCTGTGCAGAATGACTTGGGACTTGGTCTGAAGTAAGCTGTGCAGAATGACTGGGGACTTGGGAAATGTTGGGACTTGGGTCTTCAGTAAGCTGTGCAGAATGACTAGAGACTTAGAGTATTTTGGGACTTGGGTCTTCAGTAAGCTGTGCAGGAACTTTCTTGGCATGTCTGTTGGTTGTGATGCTGTCATTTGACCTGCTTCCACTTTGTGTTGTGGGGCTGTACTTTGACCTGCTTCCACTTTGTGTTGTGGGGCTGTACTTTGACCTGCTTCCACTTTGTGTTGTGGGGCTGTACTTAGATCAGGTCCGCCTCAGCATTGACTGTTGATGAGAGTGGACCAGTGGGCTAATGCAATGTGTACATAATGTTTTCAGTTTGTATTTATTCCATATTCATCTTTCATAATATTTCCTATGGGGGTGACCAGGTTGGATCTCCACCATTGTTCACTGGGATTCACACGAGGTTTTTGCAATTGTCTGGAGAAAAATACAAAGAAAAATAAATGTTGTTTGTTCTGTTTTGTTTATTACCTGTTGTGTATGAAGCAATCAGACAGACTAGGAGCCTGAGTACTGCATAACTTAATCAGCATAAAGGCATTGTTGTTGTGTATGGCATTTCACCACCAGTAACTTAGATTCAACCTACTTTGTACTTTGCACCATGGTTGTCATGCCACCAAATCAATTTCTTACAAATAGGGCACATCGGATTGTTATTTTTCGTTTTTGACTCACATGCGAAGCAAAAGTGAGTCTATGTACTCAGCCGTGTCGTCCGTCCGTCCGGGCGTAAAAAACTTAAACGTTGGATTTTTCTCGGAGACTATTAAGTCTATCAACACCAAATGTGGCATGATGGTGTATGATGACAAGGCCTCAAAAAACATACATAGTGACTTGACCTTGCTTCAAGGTCAAGGTCACAGGAGCCATAAATGTGGTCTCAAAAACTCATTTTTCACATTTTCCCAATTTTCTCCCACGTTATTGAGAATGGCGACCTTAGCTACAAGTGGTATATAGGTCAAAGCAAGCCCTATCTTTTGATACCAGTTTGGTTGACCTTGCTTCAAGGTCAAGGTCACAGGAGCTCTTCAAAGTTGGATTGTATACATATTTTGAAGTGACCTTGACCCTGAACTATGGAAGATAACTGTTTCAAACTTAATAATTATGTGGGGCACATGTTATACTTTCATCATGAGACACATTTGTTCACATATCATCAAGGTCAAGGTCACTTTGACCCTTATGAAATGTGACCAAAATGGGGTAGTGAACCACTAAAAGTGACTATATCTCATGGTAGAAAGTGCCAATAAGCACCATTGTGCTTCCTATGTCTTGAATTAACAGCTTTGTGTTGCATGACCTTGGATGACCTTGACCTTGGTCAAGGTCACATGTATTTTGGTAGGAAAAATGTGTAAAGCATTTCTTTGTGTATGATGTCATTGGTAGGTTTAGTTGTTTGACCTTGACCTTGAAGGTCAAGGTCATATAAAGGTCAAGGTCAACCATGTGAGTCGTATGGGCTTTGCCCTTCTTGTTTGTTCTTATTCTCACGCTCTTTCAGGGTGCTGTGATTTTTGCAATTATTACAAAAACTTAGATATGGCTGCCTGAAATTATGAAACGAACAAGAAACAACTCTAAAACAGTGTTTATTGTGAAACAGTTGCTGTGACCCAATGTGTCCTGAGGCCCAATATGCCCTGGTCTCCCCTGCAGAAAATGTGGGCTGCAGCACAATCCCCTCCCTGGAAACCACTCAGTCCTATCAAAGATTATAGGTAACCTATAATCTTTGGTCCTATTGAATGCCTGCATGGGCCACATCAATGATCACTTGGATCAGTTCACTGTCAGTCCTCACAGACACCCTGTTAGCTCTTGGGTGCAGTAAGATGACAAGCTATCCTCACTCGTTCCCACCTGCTACATGACTGCATGTCTGTAGAGCTAGGGTCCTACTTCATCCCGAATATTGGATTTCAATAGGGATGGATGCCTGATCCCTGCCCAGCATATGGAGGGACAACTAGGCCACTGGCCCATCTTGCCCTGTAGGCTACATAAATACTGCTTTGAGGCTGTGGACAATGGAATTACTTCCTTCTGCAGTTCTGCTGGGAGCAACTGAGCTTTGGAGATTCTGTGCTGATAAAACTAGTGAATGAGAGGGACTCAACATGTCTGTGAACTTCCACAACACTGGAGTTTTTTGGCGAGGAAAGGATTTGTACACACAGAGCCAGTGACTGAATGTAAAGCGTGGAACAGTGTAAAAGGTGGGCAGAGACGGTGTGTGTGCATGCATGCATTTAGAGATTCAAAGAAATGTGTGTTTGT